>LTAE01001156.1:2403-37891 GCA_001647135.1 Pontederia paniculata | reverse complement strand
TCCCCCACACTCTTGGTGCCATCTAGATCCTACATAACATCTAATACTACTGATAAGGCTATTATATTTTGAATGCAGAACGTAAATAATGATTCTATGCATTTTTGTTTCGCTAGTTACATTTTGGAAGCCTAATTTGGCAATTTTATCACAAATAGTTTTAATTTTGGAGAAGTATTGACTTGCCAACATGTCCTCTTGCCTTATGGTGATTAAATCGTTCTTCGATCGTTGTTAATTTTCATCGTTCCTTTTTATGAAGAATGTAGCTAAGGTCTCCTAGGCCTCCTTGGGTGTTTTCTTATCCTTGATCTAAGGAATTCATCATCGATCGATGCAACTAGCACATACATGGATTTTCTAACTTTTGCACTCCCATTTATTCAATTCATTAGCATTTGTAGGTGGTGTAACTTCATTTTTGCTAATGATACTTTAGATATTTTATCCTTTAAATAATATTGCATGTGAATACTTCAAGTGTTATAATTAGTATGCTTAAAGCTTTTCTTTGGAGCTTACTAAGGATCCAAAGTATGCCATATGACTTGGTGAACGCCTCACTATCACTCAAGCAAGCATAGTCCCAGATTAATAAACTTCACAATTCCTCATTGTGCAACGGAAGAGTTTTCCCTCAATGAATATCATACCAATTTGCTCCATTAAAACTTTCTTATGGTTTCTCTTGCACATTTCCTCAAAGCAACAAAGTCTCCATGAAACTTGATCTTGCAAAATCCTCAAACTCCTTGAATCTCACCATGGGCCAACCTGCTCTCATATAACTTGTACGTGAATAGTGTACACTTTAAGATACCCACACAAGAGCCCACTATTCACGTACACTTTCTCCACTCATGCACACACACTACCACCTTGCACTAAGCTCACAACTCACACATAATGTATCACACCATCATTAAAAGCTCTTACAACAAGTCATATAATTGCTCAGTTCCTACACTCTCAATTGGACGGCCTATGCTACTTTAGGACTCCTTCACTTGATGATAAAAGTGGCAAGATATCTATATATAGACATAATTAAGAGCCAATTGATAACTTGTAAAGAAAGCTATTGAATTACAATCACAAATTTTAATTTGAGATAAGATTTTTAGATTAGAGGGCTCTAGACAAAAGTTTTGTTAGAAGGCTTTTATATCTAGAATGAAATAAATTTATTAGAATATTTCTAGATAAAGTTGATAATGACTTCAATAATGAAAAAACAAAGGCCAAAGTTTTGATTAGGTTCGAAAGAGTGGATCATCCAACATGATGAAAGCTTGTGTTGTGGAGGCTTTTAATGAGAATGAATGTCCAAAACACTAAATTTACCCAAGTTGAGTGTAGCGAAAAAATCAACTGAATGAGAGAGAAAATGATCTTCTGATCTTATGCTTCTTTACCTTCCCTACGATGAGGGACAACCCTCCACCCCCTCTAATTTTTTTTTATGTATGTTTATATATACAAAAATTAAAGAAAAATAAAAATGTATTATGTCTCTATATAATGGCGTCTCCCAATTTTTGGGCTGGGTATATTAGTGACTACCATTAACACATTTTACCTTTCTCTTTCATATTCTTTATTCAGTTGGTAAGCCAGATGAAGTTCGAATTGAGGAACTGAACATGGATCAATATGTTAGTACTTTTCCACAATGCATCATCATAAGACATCGATCTTCAATCCCTTGAAGGGAAAAAAAAACTTTTATTTTTTGCTTTTCTGTTTCTTCTTTAATGTACAATAAATGATAAAATATTAAATAATTAGAGAAGAAAGCCTGTAAGCAATGGGTTCATTCCTGAAGCAGTATTTGAAGAAAGAAAATAATTCAAGAAAAACGAAGAGAAATGGAAAAAAAGGGAATATAGCTCAATCATATGAGCTCTCTTTTGTGTGAACATGTACAGAAACGTATCACTCAATCATAAGTCTGCTCAGTTCAACTTTTCTTCTGATCTATCCATTGGAAAGGCGTTTCCATTCCACAAGACGAGTCAAAAACTCCATGACCTGCACAAATAATTCAGACATGTTGTTCTCAATGTCATTGGAAAAATATCAAAGCAAAACTGCTTCTTCTGCTCACCTCGGCAGGCTCTGTCAAAGAATAGGAGGCATTTGTCTCCTTTGAAAACTTGGAAACAAGGATGCCGAATCCATGTCGTCTGTCTCGCAATACCTGAGCAGAGTGTGAGCAAACCTTTGCTGTTAAGAACTCATGCACTTAAAATACTCCCTCTGATAAGTATATGGAATTCAATTCACTGAAGATTAAAAAATACCTTGAAAGCATCTTCGTCTGTGCGATCATCTCCTATGTACACCGGCAACACATTGTCATGGTCACCAAATCCTGTAGAGGATGATCATTGAGTAAGTAACCGGGTGATATGTGTAAAGCTTTTCTGAATGATCAGCAGCAGAGTAATGTACCTAGAGACTCCAGCAAAAACTGAAGGGCCTTCCCTTTGTCCCATTTAATATTTGGACGAATCTCCAACACCTGAAATATGTATGTATTCTTTAGAAGCAGGAAAGACAACAGAAAATGGTAAAGAGCAGATAGATTTGAGACATATTTCACCTTTCTTCCCTGTGTGAGTCTGAGTTTGGGGTAGTCCTTGATAACTGATCTGACCAGCTCTGCCAATGAGCTCCATTTCTGGTATATCAGTGTAAGAAAGACTCATATCACAACAATTATTAAGAACAGGTCTTGGATCCTAATAACGGTTAGAGTATTTTTTTACTTACCTTCTCATCAACACATCTGAAATGAACAGATAGGCAAAATTTATTGTTCTCCACTCTTGATCCTTCGATGGATTCTGTTTTCTCTGCCAACACTTTACAGACCTGCGCAACAAGAATGCAACAGTTTTCTTTGAGTCAATTTTTGCTCAGTACAAGAGTGGGTCAATTTTGATCGAACAGTAAAAGATAATTCTCTGTAACGAATCCTATGGAGCTTGAAATGATGCATAAGGATTCAATTTGCTTGGATAGTGAGATCAGAACAAGAAGACACCTCGTCTATCATGGGAACAAACTCACTGGCCGGCTGAAAGACAACAGCTTTGGCCTGAACCACAAATATGAAATCGTGTCATATATAAGAGAAGAAAAAAAAATAAAGATGAATCTTTTACTGCTATGTGAGAGAAAGGAACCAACATCGGGTTTTGTGTGCTTGGGCCCTCTGCTGTGCTTGTGGGGCACTTTGATGTCCATTCCATGGCTCCCAGCGTAGTACAACTCCCTCAACCGCACGAAGTTATACACCTGCAGCTCATTAATGAACGAAGCAAATCTATTCAGAAGAGTTGGAAACGGAGCAGTGAACTGATTCAGTGGATTCCAAAGGAGAAGAATGCAATGCACCTTATCTCTGCTCCTTCCACTGACGATTGCAGTAGGAAAATGGACCGCCAACTCCCGCACAGCATCCCTCATCTGATTCCGAACAAGATGACAGGCGTCAGAACTCCCTGTCAGCATAAAAGAAAGCAAGCTGGCGACTGTGAACTCTTACCGCATCGGACATGAAAGCTTGATCGGGGTTGTCGACGATCGGAGAGAGAGTGCCGTCGTAGTCCAGGAACATCACAATTTGCTTGCCCTTCGACGCCTCGACAATCTCATGGAAGTTGCTCAATGCTGATGGGTGCTGTTTCTGCACGTCGTCACCCATTTCGTCGTTCAGCTTTCAAACTTTAGAGAGAGAGAGAGAGAGAGAGAGCACTTACCATCCAATCATCAGAGCCTTCATCGCTAATCCCGCTGAGATGAGTAGGGGACGAGGCGCTCATGGAGTCGATCCACGCACTGATCCCGCTGATCTCGAGCTGACTCAGGAGCTTCTTATAGCTACCATAACCGACGCCGGTGCCGGTGGCTCGAGGCCGTGGGTAGGAGAAACGTAGCGAGGATTCCGTCGCCGTGGCCGCCATCCGAACTGCCAAATCGTCCGGCACCACCACATTAACATTCGTCATCTCGATCGGTCGATGGACTCCGCAGAAGCAAAACCTCCGCCTCTCGTCGTACACTTGCTCCTTATCACGAACTGATGTGAATTTGATCGGAGTGGAAACAAGAACAGGAGAAGGAAGAAGAAGAAAAAGAAACAAAATTAACAGCGGAAGTTTTAACAAGAAACTGCCGAGAGGTCGTCGTGGAATGCGGAGGGGAAGTGGACTGGGTTTAATAGGGCAAGTCGTATGGACTTTGACCACAAGCCGACAAAACGCGTGGACGGGTCTCAAGGTTTTTTTTAATTTTTCTTCTTCTTTTTAACGGCGACCACGAGAAATAAAAAAACAAAATATCGTGGGCCCCACTCGTCGGACTGGACCCCACGAACGACGTGCGCTTACAGATCCAGGTGTCGGACGGAAACGTGACCTGTCGGGCGGGACCCACGACAAGAATTTACACGTTGGCGTGACAAGATGGTCTGTCGAATTATGGATCCGATTAAGGTCTACAACAATTTCCTGACTCCAACTAGAAGATTTGTCGTTGTAATCTATTTTTCTCACTCGCGAAGCTCGCCTTAACAATCCCAAGTATAGATGGCGTAATCGTGCTTGATACCCCACCTTCCAGCCTAGGGCCTCAACTTTTTGGCGACATTGTAGGGGTCCCCTTACCCCGCATTTCACTTTTTTCATCTTCTATGTAACTTCACTCCATGTGGGTTTCCCCACACCTTTCTTCTATCGAAAAAAAAAATCAGTCGAAGTCATCACGTTTAATTATGAAAGGTCTATTTTTCAATAAAAATATTTTACATTTTAAAAAATTTAAATACAAGATCTCGAAGCTATTTATTATCCACTTCAATAATACAATCTCTTTAACTTAAAAAAATAAAAAAAAATTATATTAAATTAGAAAATAAAATGATCCTAATAGAAATCCACGAGTCAATTACTTAGCATATAGACCAATGAAGTTTGGAATAGAATAGAGTTTGTTCTCGCTTAAATAACTATTGAATTTGAGTTGCTTATATTTAAGTGTTTGGGTTCAATGTAGGTGCTCCCTACTTAAATAGGGAGCACCATGCTCCCTACATTTTTAATCGTAGAATGTTAGATCTACGGTGGATATTAAATCTTCTCTCTCCTACTTTTTTGTCTCTCCTAAATCAAGTCACCATAGATCTAACATCCTACGGTTAAAAATGTAGGGAGCATGGTACTCCCTATTTAAGTAGGGAGCACCTCCATTTTTTCTTAAGTGTTTTGTTGTATTTTTTATCCACCGATTTAAATTGCAATAATAATTGCAATATATAATATATATATGGGCATACATAATATTTTAGGTTGATTTATTATTGGTGGGTGGATGGACATTGTTCAAGATTTGATGGGCAGGTACTTTTGTTGCAGTTTCTTGGGTGTCCTTTTGTTGCAAGAAATTAAAGAGAAGGGGTTACCACAACACCCATAGGTTTATACTTCCGTGCCCCCGTGGGTCATGTCTATACCTAATTAACAAAATCGGCCAGGTTCCTTTGATCCTTTCTTAACATATTAATACTCAAATACATATAATTAGGCGAAAATCATTTTATTCATCATCATCTACATATGTCATATGCTTAATTACTCGTCGATATGCAATATTTTATATTACAATATTATTAGTACGGACTTATACTCATAAATATTACGTTTTACGTATATTATAGCGCGACATACTTCTACGTATTGAAATATAAATTATTAATATGAACCTACATTCATAATATTATCAAGCATAAATGAAAATATGAGTAGACTATTTTAATTTATGATATTGCACGCTCTTTATTCTCCTATATATTTTAATAAATGTCCTATTATATAATGTACATGCGGCGATGTACTCTCTTTATGTCGTTGCATACGTACATTTTATAAACTATTCCGGTATGTGTTATGGATGTCCGTAATATAATTAAACATGTAGTAGAAATTTAAAAAAATAGGTTTACGCGTATACATACATCAACATGCCAACCTTTGATGCCAATACATTTTTTATATGACTCTAGTTTTCAATGGAGTACGACATATTCGTTTATAAATGAGCAAATAGTTTGTGATAAATGAGTTATATAATCCCATGAAATACACTAGCGTTTGAAAATGGAAATTTGAGGTTTTCGGATCTCAATAAATAACTGATTTGATCAATTATTTCGAATTATGTCTGAAAAAAATAAAATATAATAATAAACTAAATTAATATATAAGTTATAATAGATGTTTGAATAAAAATATGAGAATTGAAAAGATAAAATATATTTTTTAATAAAACATTTTTTACAATAATATAAAAATTATTAAAATAAATTATTATTATTATTATTATTAAGTTAGTATGAAATCATTATAATTATTAATCTCAGACATAAAATTATTTTATCATGCATATAATTTTATACGTGAGATTATGATAAAAATAACTTTATTTAATTAAGTATTATTATATTATATTATATTATATTATATTATATTATATTATATTATATTATATTATATTATATTGAATCATATATTTTTTTTTATGAAACTTAAATTACAAATAGTTTAAAAAAAGATAAAAAAAAAGTAAGATAATTAATAGTTATATAATTATATTATTAAGTTAACATAAAACTAAAAATTAATGTAATAAGAAGAAAAAGTTAGCCTAGGGAGGCAAAAGAGAGGTGAGAAAGGGGAGAGGTCAAAGAAAAAGGAAAGCACAGGATCTTACTTTTAGTAAAAATTGATCGGGTTCTTGTTTATAGCAGGAATCGAATCATAAAAATTCAAATTACGTGAATCTATATTCTCGAGTTTTTACGTTGGTTTTGTTCATCTCATATCGTTTGAGAATCGAATTTTAGTCAAATTATGTCTGCTTATAACTTTATATTTGAGATTATAATTGTGCTGCTTATTTAAAAATTAAGGTGTTATAAAATGTCCATATCAGTATTTCTTTAATCCTAGCCCAACTAATATCCATTTGGTTTCCTTGTGTATTATACATTATTTGTTATTATTATTATTTTTATTAACTCTTCCACTTTAAAGAAATATTTTACTAATATACCTGAGGACGTAGACTTATAAAAAGTGAAACATGTAAATGTTTGTGTGTAATTAAAATTTTAAAATATACTTTATCTACTTGATGTGGGATGTTATTAGTTTTCTATTTATTTATTGAATATTAGGTCAAGATATACAAAAATAGGTCCCTAATTTGAAAAAAAAAGACATCTAACTATACCATCTCTTATCTCCGACATTTACTAAGAACAAAATAGGGTTATTTCCTTTATGAAAAACTATGATTTTTCTTTTGCATTTAATGTTAAGTTATAGAGTTATAATTTTTTTTTGTATAAACTTTTTTCGATTTGTGAGTTGTCACTCAAAGTACATTTGTCAGGTTTCGTTCAAAATTTTATTATTTTTTCAATTTTTTTGTGAAGTTTAGGCGAAAATTCATAAAAGGACTAACGAAACTTCCATCATCTTTCATGTTATGACAAGATTAGGTTCTGGAACAAATTAATTATTTCAATACATTTTAATTATACAGCGACGTCTAGCAAGTGGAATTTAAATAGTTTGCATACATACACGAACGTGTCCAATCCTACCATTTTATATGCGTTTTATTTAATTAAACTTTGTAGGAACAACAATCCTATTCCTGAAACGACGTTTGCATCAATTGTTTATATGGGGTTTCCTAACATTAATTATTTTGTTAAAATAATTAAATTTTCTACAAATAAAACTACTCCATGCATCCAAAAAGACAGACTAATTAAACAAACACAAGCATGCTGTGATTAATTGGGAAAGATTTCTTTACATTATATGTTGTACGATAGAATATAAACATAGAATATTCTCTTCGTGAGTTTAGTCAATGTCGCATACTACGACATTTTATTTAAGATAGCCCCTTAATACCATACGAAAATTTTTATTATCGCTCCATTTAAGACGATTTTACCCTTGGTATTGGAATCAAATTACTGAGTTTTGTTTTGATCCTTGAAACCCTCACCTTGTCTTTTATTTCCCGTTATGGTCCATCTGGATATGAATATCAATAGGTTTTAAATAGTGACTTACGAATTAAATTTTCGTCACTAAAATTTTAATATCCCGTTTCAATTTTTTTTTCTTTTTTTTATATCAAATTATGAATCTCTTATTTTAAAACTTAATTTGACAAGGTTAAATTTCTTGTTGATGAGTAGCTAAGACTTCTTGTATACTTTGAGTGGCTCTTTTCTTTTTCAGCCTCATTTCTTCGTACATTTACATTTATGATGTGTTTAGTAATTGGAACATGTAAGAATTCAAACTTCATTCTATTAAATTCTTTCAATTTATAATGTTAACATATAATTTTAAATATTAAATTTTAATTTTATACTTGCTCAATAATATAATTCTAAAATTATTTTTGTTTAACTTTAATAAAATATTTTAATATTTTATATATAAGATTAATTTTAGATTATTTATTAAAATTTATAAAAAATTTTTTAAATATTTTATGTTATTAAGATCTAGTGTCGATGGAATTATTAGAGTTGACTTGAATTTTTGTAAGAATTTAAGGTTTGGTGGGAACTTGTAGTATATTTATTTGAATTTTTATTTTTCTATTTAATTTGGATTTTATTTATTTGAAAATTTGATGATTGATGCAAATTTCATGATTTAAAAAATTATTAATAAGTAGGAGATGTAATCTTAATGAGATTCTCATTTATTATCCTCAGCGTGTAATTTTTTTTCCATATTAAATTGATATCAAGCTACAAATAAGAAATTTCAAAATTCAGAAAGAATACTCCTCTCAACAATTTTTTTTCATATATAACAAATCAAATTCGAAACTTTGTATAAATGAAAATAAGTGATTTATCAGTTAAATCAACTCTCATTAGTAATTTTTTTATTTGTAATGATATGTATTCAAGTACATTAGACTTATTAGAACTTTATACTATAATATCATTTTATTATCATGTACTTTTTATTTTGATATGTATATACTATAAGGTCTACACATGTATGCACCGAATGAAGATCCTACGACAAAGACCTCAATGTGTAGGCAGACAACGGGACAAAGACAGGCATATCACAAGATCTATCAGCATTACATTCTTCCTTCCATAACTTTCGAGTCGTCGTCTCTGCATCATAAACTGTTTGGTATCCTTCTCTCTCCACCTCCAAACTCTTAATTTTACCCGGTGCGAACCGCTCTGTCTGTGCTAACATTGTTAACATACTCATAATATCTCAATACGCAAAAAAAAAATTCAAAATTTCATCTACTATAGTTAAACGCAACTGATAATGAATTAAACTACGAAAAATGTAAGGGTTACCATGTTGAGAGATTTTAAATTAGCATAAAAATTTTAACATAATAAAACTCTCTTCATCAATAAAAAAATATGCATAGATAAATAACTTTTTTTATAATTAAATTATTTTTATTATAAGAAAAAGAGTATATTATAAAAAATTTATTTATAAAGGTTCATAGAAGCTTCATCTTCTCCATCCTCTTAATTTTCTTATAATTTTGAGTATAAAATATAATGATTTAATGCACAATAAATAATAAACTAAAACAGGAATATAATTCATATCGAAAAAAAAAACAGGAATATAATTCTCGACAAGTAAGGAACTGCATGCAGGATCTCCATCCTCATGGCCTCCCTCTCTCTCTCTCTCTCTCTCTCTCTCTCTCTCTCTCTCTCTCTCCTACGTGTGCACAGACGATAGCCATGACGCATGGTCTACCGTTTGGACCACTCATTTGGATCTTAATTTCGAGGGCCCTTCGTGGCACAGTGCGTGCATTTGCAAGCACTTGCTTCACATTCTTCAATTGAAATTAAACTTTAACTTTATATAATTTTGATTTCCAAGAAACTTAACTTTGACGTCCTTTTTTTTTTAGAATTTTAAGAGATATTGCAATTTCTTTTTGTTCTTAATTCATTCGTTCAATTGATGCAAGAAATTTCGCCTCCCTTAATTATGATCGAACGGCTCTTTCGACAGTAGTTTGCATCATATACGTACCAAGCTAGGAAGTTAAACACCTACTAATTAACCAGTGCATTTGGCATATTTTAACCTAAAATTAAACGCACTTAAACATATAGGTACCGTCCAAATTAAACTTGCTTTCACTATTAATTAACTAATTAAGATAGTCAAAATCCTGTGGCATTAATGCTTACACTTGTCATATCGATAGCCATATTTACTTAAAACTTTCTTTGCATCTTTGCATGTTATTAGGTGCATACTAGCTACCAAGAGAAACAGGCATATTAGTCTTAACTAATAATCAATATTAAACAAGATCTAACCAATCTTCTCTCTCTCTCTCTCTCTCTCTCTCTCTCTCTCTCTCTCTCTCTCTCTCTCTCTCTTTTATTGTCCTTTTATTTTTTAATGTTACTTCCTTTTAAACAAATTATTTATCTATTTATTTTTAACATCAACATTTTCTATGATATATAAAATATTATATAAAGTAAATATCATCACATAAATATTTGGGTAGCGTTAGGGTTGGATCTAATACTAAATAAGCACCATTGTATAATTTGGAGGTAGTTAGGCATTGAGCCATGGGAAACTCGCATGGAGATGGAGTCTCACGTGGGCCTATTAGATTGTTTGTCTGCCGCAGGCCCACCGAAGTGGTACAAGTCTCCAACCGACTTTTCAACTACCCTGTATTTAATTTGAGAAGTTGGAAACTTTGAGATACGGAAACAGAAAAATTAATAATAATAAGCCATGATATATTATTTTCTTAAAGAAATGAGAAAGTAATTCTTATAGCCAAATTAAAGCATAACTTTAGTTCAAAAGAAATATATGTGATACAACATTTTTTATATTTTATCCTAGCGATGGCATTCGACCCTAATTGCAGTGAAAAAATATTTTCCGCCCCATCCCACCCCCTATAACTCGTCCTTACCCTGAATCTCCGTAGAGAAAAAAACTAATTTCTCACTTTGTTCTTGTCGAACTCTTGCAGTAACTTTAACTCTTTAAATCTTAACACAAAAATATATTTTTTTAATAAAATTACAATAAAGTTAAAAATAAGCAATATAAATAAAATTATTGATAACATGCACATGTATTTCGAACATTGCAATAATCGTTAAGAATAAATACAACTTAAACTTTACAAGATTGATATAAGTAATTTAAAAAGATATCACAAAAGTTATTTTAACAAAAGTTCATATTTTCACATCAAAAAAGTTTTCACATCACAAGTTTGAATTTTCATACAAAATTCACATCATCTATTGTATCATAAATTATAACAAAATAATAGCTTGAAATCTTCATGTCATTATTTATAATTTTCATTTCCACAACACAAAAAAATACATCCATCAGTCTTCATCATTCTATAGATCTCCTACAAGTTAAAAGACAATTGATCAATATATTTTAAAAAATAAATAAGTAACAACTACAAATATTGTATTATTTTATCACATTTTCATCACGATTCATCTGCATCTTCATCCTTATTAGTTGTGTTATATGAAATCTTTTCTTTGGAAGAACTTAGCAAAAAGCATAATTGGTTTTAAAGGAGAGAGTAATCATCATAAACTATAATAATGGATATAAAGAAGCCTCGATTGCATCTTCATTTAGTCTACTACGAATGTAAACTCAAAATATGACCTCCAATATTAAATGTAATTTCTGATACAACTAAAAGGTTTCTTGAATTTTTTTGTAAGGTTTGATACTTTAATCATATTTGCTTCCAATAACTCAATATGTCTAGCATTCAGTGGCGGAGCCAGAATTTTTATTGAGAGGGTGCACAATTGCTCGTATAGTTATTTATATAATTTAAAAATTATTTTGAACATTAATTTATTTTTTCAATTAGAATTGTTAATGTTTTGTTGAAATAACTTAATGTAATTTAAGATATTTACATCAATTTCACCCATGGTTTCAAATATGGAAAGAAGAAAAGGAAAAATAAAAATGGAAAATAAAACATTTAAAAATGGAAAATAAAAAAATGTAAAAAATAAAAAATATAGATATGATATTATAACACTAATTCATAATTAAATAAAATAATAATGAAATAAAAATTGATAATTAAAGGGATTCGAACCATCTGCACAAGAAAAAATAAATTAAGAAAAAAATAGAATTAAATAGGGCAGCAAAGGGATTCGAACCAATGACCTCTTAATGCATTCACTACATCTCTAACCATCTGCACAAATTGTCAATTTTGATATTTAATAAGACAATTACTTGACGGAGTCCAGGGGGTGCCTAGCATTCCTTCATTGAACTTCTTAATTAAAATAGGTTCCTCCAGCTAATTAGCTAATTTATGTTCTTATGTTGTTTTCTGAAGAAGTTTTATTTACAAATCAATATAAGCATACTCTCACTTTTATTTCTTTGAAGATAACAAATCATTGACTCATTTAGATCATAAGTTTGATATTCAAGAAAAAATCTTCACATAATCTTTTTATTTTGTTTAATTCATGTTTACTTTGGCTTTCATATAATCATGAAAAGAAATAATTCAACAATTTCATCTTATATTTAGAATTAAAAAATGCTCCAATTGTCATCACTCCAATATTTTTTTTTCAATACTTGCCAAATTTGAAATTCATACTTAAAGTCATTATTTGAATGACACCGTTAGAAGAAGAAAGTCACTCATTCAAGGCTAATTTAATTTCACAAACTTTAGATAAAGAAAGATTTAAAGTTCGACAGTTGAAATCAGAAAATAACTCAATTATATCATAAAACACTTCTAATGTTTGACAAATTTTTAATATCATTTTTCAATCTTCAGCATCAAGACAATTTTGCATTCATGTTATTTTAAATGACAAATTATATGGTAATGTAGACACTGTCATCAAATAAGTAGAATTTCATTTAGTCCTACAATCGTGAACAAATTTTCTTGAATAATCAAAAAGTTTAACATGCATCGTTCTTATTTCTTTTAAGTGCATACACCGCTGATTTTCTTTCACATGGTCTGATTGAGTGTCTATTTTATTGGACTTTAGATAAAAAAAAAGGTCAACTTTGATTTTTTATAATGCAACTAATGATACCATGATTCCATTCATTTTCAATAAAATTTCTTTTTCTTCTTCTTTCATTTTGGGAGGAACATTCTTCCATGTGCAATGTTAAGCTTATATTTTAAATTTGATTGCCAAAGATGGGTTATAAAAAATTAAGAACTTCGTGGACAAAATTAGGTAATGTATTACTTTTTCGTGATGGAACACCAAAAAGGAAAAAAAATAATTACCTCACAAGACGATGTTGCAAAGACTATTGATCGTCAATATAATGGTTGTAATAGCCATATAACATTTATTTTGATTGTTTGATGTCCACGTGTTAGACTTTATAGCAATATAACTTGAATTCCTCTTGAAAACATTTGATGTCTTAGTTTTCTTATTCTCAAATAATTTCATGATATCATTCTTTATACTATTACATGGGACTACTTTGAACAAATATTGCATAGCATCGCAAAACCTTCTACATCCATAATTATTAATAATTGAAAGAGGATATTTATAAAGGACAATTAAATATACAAGTTCTTTCCCTGCAATATCTTGAATAATTGTCAACAACAAATTTATCACATCTATTGTCCACAAAAAATGATTCGCCCAAAATTTTAAAATTTATTGCTTTGGGCCTTTTTCTACAAAGTTTGCAAATTCTTATGTGATCATGTAAGTGATTTATTCCATTTCTAGTATCATCAATGAATTTCTTTTGACAATACTTGCATGTTGCATGAAACTTTTCTTCATTTAATATTTTGTGAAAATGACTCCACCTTTCAGAAGTTGGTACTTGTTCTTCATCGCAAGTTGGTTAAGTGTCATATAGTCGATGCACATTACAAAGAGATCCGTCGTGCTTCTTTTGGAACATCAATGAAGCATCATATGGAGATTTTGAGGGCCAAACATATCTTGCGTCAGGAAATTTGGTTAGTTACTTGTGAAGTTCTATAAATTTCGAAGGACATAGTTGGTAAGAAACTTTAAACGGTGGCTTCAATCTTGGGATCAAGTTGATGATATGGTCCACTTCACGCTTTGGAGGCAGACACTTGGGCAACTTCAGGAGTATGGTGTCCATGAAGTCCTCGAGGGCCTTGAGAACTTTCGATGAAATTAAAGAGAAAGGCCCTAGATCGTCAAAAGTAACGTCGCCAACTATCGGGATCAAAGATTATTAGGAAGATAGTCAATGAGATGACACAGGTCGTGATGTGTCGAGGGAAGGAGATATACCACCACATCATAGTCATCCACGGGCACCACCATGATGTTGAAGGTTCCCAATCACTTGCCAATGTTGACTTTTACTCCAAGAGTGATCCTTGTGATTGAAATGGATTTCGATCACTGTCTTGAAGGTGGTGACAGTCTTCTTGAGTGATGACTTTAGCTTCTTGGCATCCACTTCAGATACAAAACAAATACGATGCTCTCATGTCGATGAAGGAATTGAAGACTTCCCTTTCAATTCGTATGTCTATGTACAATTGAGCGATCGGCGGAGTGTGCCTCGGGACATCCATGACACTTAGACATGCATTGAACGTCCTTCGTTTCCTTCTCGTCGCGATAGTACATGTCATTGACTATCGTCTTTTGTTGATAGTTGTTCATCCAACGAGGATCCTTATAAATGTAACAAGGCTTTGGTGGCTTCCCTTCCCCCTTGCACTTGTCGAGATTTTTTGTCATAGCGTCCTTTGCCCTTGTCACCAGGGGCGGCGGCACGTGCCTGCATGCGCCTGCAAGTGCAGGCACTGAGATTTACTACATCTATATATATTTAGTATTATCCATTATCAAATCTATTCATATATTTTGGTGGCAGGGAATGTTTTGCTCTCATACGCCTGCCAGGGTTCGAATCCAACTAATTGCACATTTATTTGCATTTGTGATGATTTTATTCTGATTTAACTTTTATATAGACTCATATAAACTAATTTTATTTTTTTTAGAACCGGTAGTAAATTTTATTTTTCTTATAGTAATTCTTTTCTATTATATTATCTTCATTTGTTTTAGAATCTTTTAAACTTGCCTTTGTTTATGACTTTGATATTTTCAAATCATTCATATATAATGAACATATACTAATTTCTTTCTTATTTAATTTTTTCATAATGTGTTAAATTAATTTTTAAAATTATACATACTATCTTGTGCTTAATTATTTTGTATTATTGATAATTTTACATTTTTGCTCTCTTCATTCTTTTGAATTGAATTCATCAATATTTTTCAATCATGTAATAATTTTTTATTACTTTCTCTATATTTTTGTTTTAATTATTTTAGTTATTACTTTCACAAATGTTTTATATATTTTAGTTATTGTGAAATAATTATTCACATAATTTTTTCATATTTTATACACTATTTTTTTCCTATACTTATTTTAATTATTTTTTTAACTAATTTTATCTAATATATTTTATATAATGTCAATATGTAGCTTAATAATTTTAGCTATTACTTTCACAAATGTTTTATATATTTTAGTTATTGTGAAATCATTATTCACATAATTTCCTTTACATTTTTATACACTATTTGTTTTCCTATATTTTTTTATTAATTTTTTAACCAATTTTATCTAATATATTTGATATATTTGTATAATGTCAATCATTATGTAGTTTAATACTTATATACTCTTTAACCATTGATATAAGTTTTTTTATATAAATTTTAAAACTCATTTAATCTATATATATATATATATATATATATATATATATTCTTTCATGGTTATACATAATAGTGAACCCACTCAAAATAATCCTGGCTCCGCCCCTGCTTTTCACCACTCAAAGGATTTGGCTTCCCTTTGTTTGGAAACTTTTTCTCTCCTTCACCATTTCCCTTGCTAGAGGGCTTTGGTGATGTGGAGCTTGTCTTTGGTACTTTACGAGCGATTCGACATTAACAACCAATGAACGAAGGTCGGGATATTCTTGTTGCTATAATTCCACCCAGGCCCAAGACTTCAAACCCTTAACAAAAATGACAAGCAATGTCTTTTCACCCACACTAGGATTATGAAGGAGGAGCTTCATGAACTTTTTCACATACTTCTTCAATGTCTCCTTATAATTGACATTACATAAGAAAATATTAGCCTTCAATCCTAATTTTGCAAGGATAAAGAAAGCCTATAGTTCATGGTTGAATTCCTATGTCTCAATGTGTTTCATCATTCTGCGGTCGTTGTTGAGACAACACCACCATAAGTTGGTTGCAACTTGAAGATAGAAAGACGTTATCTTCACCATCCTCGATTTTGTTGTCGCGTCCAAATCCTCAAGGTATCTTCAAATGTTCCATAAGAAGTTGTTGATTTTTTCGTTAGCCTTTCGCCTTCTATTTATATAGATATGGTAGATGGGCATATCCAATTTTTTTTTGTAAGGCTTTGGCTTAGGAATTTCAATCATAAGTTCGCGAAAGGCACCTTCTTCGCTATGATAGTAATCACTTGATTGGTGTTTCATCTACTCGCAGAAAGCATTGAGATCTTCTCACATGATGCCTCGTATGGCATGTGATTTACTAGTCATAGAATCTATGAGATCCATCAATGTCACTTCTATCGATTTGAGTCACGCATAGAGTGAACGACTCTAATGTCCATTGTCATGGACAACACTCACTCATGCGTTACGAGTTGGTCTTCCATTTCGCGCACGTCCAGTAATAATAGACCAAAGCGAGCTTTGAAGAATGACATGACATCCTTCAACTTTGAGTGGACCCACTCAATGCAAGGGTTTCTTGAGCGGCATCATTGATCTCTGAATTCGACATCATTTTGCATCTAAACATAAACAATTCCTACAACTGCCTAGACATGCAACTATATCACAGGTCTTCTTTCAATTCTCAAGCATGCAGTGCTTCGACATGCTCGACGGCTAGACAATATTTTTCATGTTTTATTTGTAGCAAAATTCTGATTGTTTTGGTGCAATCTACCCGATGGTACTTTCAGAGGTGTTTTAAATTTTTGTTTTTGCATGGTGTTGATCCTGTGATTGTAGCACACAACAACAATGCCTAGCGGTATCCTAGACGAAAACCTAAGCCTTACACACAATTCTTTAGTAAAAACTTTGTATTAATGCAAATAGTATGAAAAAGTGTAGATGCTCCCAATATTATAGCACCATTTTGGAGATAGGGCGGCAATGTGTCGTGCTAAGGAGCCGACTTCATCGCATATATACAGCAATGTCATTAGAGAGCTTACAAAAGAAATAAAATAAGAAATAGTCATAACTTAGGCATGTCTTAATATAGTTCGATACACTAACTCATCGCATTGTATGAGCTCGTGCTTGAGGCGACCAAGGACACTTCATGCATAGCGAGGTCACTCGTCGTACGAGCTCACAAAAGGCCGAAAGAGAGGGGGAGAGGTAATTTCATCATTTAAAGTTAACAAAAAATCTAAATGAAGAACACCAGGACTTAACACTAATAGGAGACAAGAGTTAATAACTCCAAATTCAATTTCTCGAGACAAAAATTTGATCAATGATTATTTTTTCGTTTCTATCATAACACTGAATGAGTCAAGTAGTTCAGAATATTAATGTATTTAGATAAAAAAATGTGCAAGGTGAAATTAATAACTTAGGATCATGTTAAAAAAATAGTGATATTCAAGAAGTGGTAAGAAGAAATAACTCGTTTCAAAAAATAATGACAATAAAATTGTGTTACAAGGAAGAATCTATACGAGGCCGTGAAAGATGTATTTAGAGCCTCCAAAAACAGAAGAAAATTAACTACAAGCTCAACATCATATCAAAATAAATATATACTTTAGTAATATGTCACTGGCACGCTTCTTTGATCCGTAGTCAAAGTTCGAACAGTCGTAATTAATCAAGTTAAACGACTAATATATAATCGAAGCCAAATTTTTATATGCCAAAAAAAAAAAAAACTTAGATGTCCACCCACCTAAACGAGGTATATATAAATCGACAACACTGGTGTTAATAACTGAGCAACGCAGGAACGAATAAGTAGTCAATTTAAAATTGACAAAGAACACTAAGTTTTACACCATCTTAAAGGAGGTAATATATCAGGGATGACATGTTTACTGGATATATACATATGTACCTGTGCGTTATCAAAGGCAATAAAACAAGCCAAAAAAAACACCTCAGGATCCATATCTGATTATGTACACGGGCGTAGGATTGGAGCTTGAATTCGGATGCTCTCTCCAACAGCTGATCAGAGAAAGCAATCCAAGTAGTGGTGTCCTCTCCTCCTGCTGAATTCCAGTAAGCTCCCATAGTTTCGGTCTGCGATGCTCACGAAGAACGACTCGGTGTCGGGACTGAACGATATCCCAGCGATCTCTCCGAACAGATCAATCTCTTGAGCAGTGAGGTAATTAGACTTGGTGTCATATATGTGCACAAAATCTGCTGGCTCCGCTGCTGCCATGAATTGCCCATCCAAAGAGAACTTGATCCCCCGAATAGCTCCTATTCTTCCTTGGAGGACAGCAAAAGATTCAGACAGGTTCCTCACATCCCACAGCCTGCACGTCTTGTCTTGATTACCAGTTGCAAGAATTTGACCATCAGGGTGCCAAGCAGATGCAAAGGAGTAATCTCCGTGTTCCGTTAAACTCGCAATTGTCTGAGAATTAAAAGATTTATCATCAACCAGGTGTGAGATTTGCATTATACATTCACAAATGAGATACTCACTTTTCCTGATTGGGAATCTGCTATTAGGCAGTCTGTGCTATCGCCAAGGACAGCAAAAAGCTTCCCGTCCGGGCTTACACTGGTACTCTGGGAAAAATGATCTTGCATTAGGAAGAAATGAGAGATAAATAAGCAGCTAAAGAAGATGAGCATAGCACTCACGTTGACAGACCACGGGAAGGAGAAATTGTTGAGAAGCGCATATCTTTGTGTGTCAAAAATCCTCACACATGAGTCATTGTTCGCAGCCATCACTCGGGTTGACCCACTGGATTGTACAATAATCTTTAGAGAAACAAATCTACAAAGTAGAAAGTAATGCAGTTTGTTGACTATCTTACTTGGGTGACTGATAGATGTCAACTGCATTGGTAATTGCATTCTCATTGTTTGTCAATTTAGTGGAGAACGCCACTCCAGGTTGATCTAAATTCTGTGGACACCAGAACAGGAAACTTCAGAGCTCATGCCATCATGAAACGGAACTTATTCGACTCGTCACTGACGACATACCTTGCATACAAGCTCCCCCTGGAACCCACCAGCCACCATTAAGTTTCTATTGATAGCCATTGTACTTATCTGCACCCTGGACAAGGGTTGAGGAGATGAGCCCTGAAGCTTCTGTTGAAAAGCTTATTCTATAAGTAACATGTAAATGAAGTCGTACACTAAAGAAAACAAGTCATCGATATTATCACCGGATGCAGTTAAATACTAACATTCAGCGGGATGACTCTTCCTGCAACATTGAGCACCTCTTTAGTTCTGTAATGAAGTGAAGACCAGTGCATAACAGAGTAGTTTTGCACCATATAGACATCATGCTTTGATGTAGCCCACAGTAGATTCCTCAGCTGCAAAAGCGCCACCAATACCCGTCAGAATAATTCACAAGTCAAACGTAAATGACCACAGAGACACCATCTCTTAAAAATAATGAATCTGACCAGGCCAAATGGTTATAAACCATAACCGACTCAAAATACAGTTTGTTTGTCATTTTTTAGGTAGCAATTTGCTTGTCATCTTTGTCCTTTTAATAATTACACAGTTTCAAGACAGAACAGAATATTAAGACACATGCACTGCACAACGGAAAAATGCATACAGAAGGTATGGAAAATGAAACAACAAAAGACTCCATCTATCTCACACATAATGAAAAACTAAGTACATAAAAAGGATAAAGAGACATGTATAACTTAGAAGTCCTAGATTTGAAAGTACATGTTAGAAGTCAATATGATAGAAGCATAAAATTCAAGTTCAACAGAATCTAGTTTCATTCCATACAAGACTATCTATTAAAAAAATAGTAAAAATAAGTTGGGTGAACTTGGCGGCAGAAACTAATTGTCTAAGATCAAAACCACTGATTCAAAACAGCAATCACAAAGCAGCAGAAAATTTAGTTAGTCTCTTTCATGTCCCAAAGGTACCACTAGAAACACTGGGCACATGTTTTGTCAACATATAACATCCTATCGTACCATATGATAAGTTCCTCTTATAGCTTCAGCTGCTATTCCCCCCTGCTTTTGTTGCCTGACAAAAATATAATATGGAAGTGCAAGCCGAAACATCAAAATTGCAACATGATGCTTCCATGAAATACAAAAATGTAAGATGGGTATGACTACATAGTAAGAAAGTTCATATTATGGAAATTTCAGGAGTTGTTTTAAAGAGCCAATAACAAAATGTACTATATGAATATGTAACCCACAGAAGAAACAACAATCCTTCGACTTTCAAAACCGCATAGAAAACAAAATTGAATAACAACAAGCCGACTAAGCTTCAAACAACAATTTAACACAGAGGACTCAAAATCCATGAAAGAGAAACACATTTGGAGATATGAAGACTACATGCAGAGAACAATATTTAGACACAAATCAGTGGATCAAGAAAGAAAGAAAGAAAGACTTCCGATTAAATAAGAAAAAAAGAAAGAAAACCAAAATCCCAAGACACTATAATTTGTGAAACAAGAGAGAAACAACTTCCAGAAATAAGCTACTTAGAGGAAACTGAATGGACTTCCTGTCCCAATTCCATTTTCTGCAAATTGTGTACACAATAAAGTTGTATATCACAATAACATTATTAAGTTCAGTCTTCCTTGATAAGAAGATATGCAAAAATACCACCATGCTGTAGGTACAATGCATACAGATCAATTTGAGTATGCTATAAGAAAATTCTAGAGAATCCAACTGCTGCAAACTGAAATATTAGTAAAATAATATATTGACATAACTAATAACTATATAGAATACTCTGGCTAATCAATTTGGAACTAGCAACCAAAGGGACAAAAACTTGAATATTAGTTAGCAAAACGCTTTTAAATTTTTTGGCTACAAAACATTTTCCTTACCTATAAAGAAAACGGTGGATGCTTGATGTAAATTCTTCATTAAGGTCAGAGACACATGTAGTGGAACAAAGAGTTCCATATCCTAACTAATAAATAGATAAGACCTGCAAAACTACAAGATTCAAAAAACAATACATATTCTACAAGATTTAACTAACTGTTCGGAGTATATAAATGCAAATCCTACTTAACAATTAGTGAAACCATAATCACTCCTTGGGCACATCAAATAGTCATTACATCCGGTAAAACTGAAAGTTGAGCATAGTAATCATGATCTCATTCACGATGGGAGTTTCTAGCAATTCTTTAGCAGTTTGAAATACAATAGTCTGATCAAAGTTCATCCAACAGATTAACTAGCACAAGAATCCACTCAACGAAATCGCATTTCCTACATGCATAACGTACAACTCAAGTGGACTCTATTGACTTAATTGATGTCATAAAAAACATAAATACATGATTACTAACTATTTTTTTGTGCAACATAATTTGCGGGACCTGTGAACACAAGACATTGAACTGAAGAAGATTAGTACCTGGAAATGAACAATTGTTGACTTCACAAGCCTTGTATTGAACTGAAAATCATAGAACGTTCTTGCATTCTCCACTTGCTTGTGTTCCTGATTATTGACAATGAATTAAGTTACAGCACCAACCACTGTTTTCTAAAGCACATGGAACATTATTTGGCAAAATACATGTGTTGCAAATAGCACATCACTGTGTACGCGTGAGTGTAAATATTTGTGCACAGCGCCCGGTGACACTGTGTGCAACAGGGTCGATGTCCTCCTTTATTTTGGGAATGGTAGATAAAGATTGGTGCCAAGAACAATTCCCACAAGAAGGAAATACGCATTAAATGGAATCAGATCTATTCTTTTAGAGAGTAAATAGACTCATTATCCCATTACAGAAGTTTAAATGCAAACAAAAAAAAAGGTTTATCTGCAAGCACCAGAATAGTTGTAAAATAACGACACCTTGTCTAGTCCATTTTGTGGCCTGTGCACATTCTCATAATTTTTGTACTGCTTCAGCCTCATGTCACGGTATTGCTCCCTGGTGTATCGCAAGTGCTCCCATTGAATTCCTTGAATGTCCTTCCCATTTCGGTACTCGGATGCCGATGTATCATTCTTGTGCTGGTTCTGAAAGATTAAGCATCAGCCATCAAGATCAAGCACAGGACCCAACGGTCCAAATTAACAGTTGCAAGACACAGAATTCTGATACCCGTTCCTCATAGCTCTCAAGGTCAAGGTCATGGAAGTCCTCTTGTAGTTGGTTATCAATCTCAAACTCATTGTCAAGAAAACCAAATTCGCCCATGTCTAAGCCATCATCGAAGTACTGAGCCATCATCACTCTGCACCGAATAATAAAAAATCCAGTAAAAAAACTTTTTTTTTCTCACTTCTTACATAAATGAGCGTGATGTACACAATCAATCTATGCCTGAAATTAAGATGTTAAGTTTTTGTAATTTGATCATCTCTCTCTCTCTCTCTCTCTCTCTCTCTCTCTCTCTCTCTCTCTCTCTCTCTCTTAAATGCCAAGATTTCATATTTATCTTCTAAACACTACTTCTATCACTAACATGTGCCATTTGATTCATCGAAAAGAAAAAAAAACATGTAAGTGGAGGAATTAATTTTGTACTCGCGAGCACCTCATGTCAAATTACACCTGTATATTCCAAAAATAAGATCAACAGAAAGTTGAAACACGGTAATCTTTGCAACATGCTTGCCGACATAATAATCTCATTCTCGAGAACAAGCTGCCTCTTACAGAAACAAGCAAATAGCTGCTACCAAGAAGACATGCCTAGTAATCTCGAATTGCCGGCCAAATTGCATAAATCAATCCCACAACCAAAAAGCTCAAACATAAATATGTGTTAAGACATAGAACTGATTCAGATTACAGCAAAAAAGAAAAAAAAAGGTACCTCCAAATGGTAGAAGCAAAGTGGGATGTGCGACAGGAAGGAAGTGAAAGATGAATCCTTTATCAGTTCGCTCGGTGGAATCCTTCGAGGGATACAAGTAGCACAAGAAGGAGGAGAAGGAAGCGAACGAAAGGAAATATAAAGCTGCGATTTGTAGAGGAGCTTTTTGAGCAGCGGAAGAATCTGGACATTCTGCGCCAAATCTTTCATTTTCACACATTATTATTATTATTATTATTATTATTATTAAAAGAACAAGGATAAGGAAAGAGAATGGATAAAGCAAACTAGTCGTTTTTCTTTTAATTTTGTGGTGTTATTATTATAAATTTAATGCAAATAAAAGTGAAATAAATAAGAAGATTTCTAAATCTTACTGAAAGAATTTATGGATAAACAAAATAAAAGGTATATCTTAAATTTATGGATAAACAATTTTTAATTTTGATTTTACACAAGATAAAAATAATCGAAAGATAAAAAGTTTTAAGGTTTTCTGTAAAAATTCGATTAGAATCTGAGGTGGTATTTTTTTCCCTGAAAAGGAGTTACTCTAAATTTTGATGGTCACATTTATTTAAAATTAATATTTATATGTAATTTTGTAGAGAGGGGGCATGAACTGTCCATGGAGAGAGAAGGGGCAAAAGAAGCAGGAAAGATGGAGATCGGAAATAGACAAATAAGAACAACGAAGGAAATTATATTCATATTTCTTTATTTTATATTAAATATCTTTTAATTATATAAATTTATTTAATTAATATATATTTGTTTTGTAAATTAGCTATTATATTATATCTGATATAATTATTGTTTTGAAACCTATGAGAAAATATGTAATATTATAAATATTTATTGTTTTTTATGTACCCCTTTCACCGTTGGCAAGTGGATCCATGTGGCCTCTTCTCTGGTAGCTCGGAGTCCACGTGGTTGACGTCTGGACCCTCACGAGTCTACATGGGGAAATAGCAACAAGACGCGTGTCCAACGGCTTCGTGATCCTTTCTGCTTCCAATTTCTGTGTTATCTAATTATTTAAATTATTTTTCAATTGTCTAATAAATACAAATTTCGTTTAATAGTTTGATTTTTCATTAAAAGCATGCCCTCAAAATTATTTCATGAATAATTTGCAAATCCAATTATTTTACTCCAAGAGAATAATCAGTCTGTTTCATTTCGAGGTCCTCTTGTCGAAATTATTTGTTTTCGATAATTAACTTGGTGACAATGAAATTGTGTTTATCCGCAATGATCGAAAAAGACAGATTAATTGCTAGATAGATAAGGTCGGTCGATAAGGACCGCCTGCTTAAACTTCACAAGCAATCCTGATTAATTTTACTTTTAGTCGTCGCTTAATTTCTTTTCATATTTTACTTTATTTTATTTCTTTTTTACATTCTTTCGCTTTTTTATTTTTCCTATCAATCCTCCTCATATATTTATTTTATCTTTTCATTTTTGTTTTCCCTAATATTTCTATTTATTTTTATTTTCATTTTTTTATATTTTCATTTTTATTTACAAATTTCTTCTTCCATTTTTTTTATAATACGTTTTCACCTTGATTTAAGCCAAACAATTTTTAAAAATTATTTATTATATTTTAAAATTAATATTTACCAAAAATTATGATAATCATATATATTAGTTTATATAATGCTATTAATTGTCTTAATACAAATTATTATTAATTTCCTTGTACTTGGAACTATTTTATTTTCATCTCTTTCCTTTTTATTTTTATTATTTTCCTTATTCACTATCCTCTCTTTCCTATTTTCAATTTTGTTTTTTCCAACTACTTTCCTTTTATAAACCTTAATGTTTACCTAAAAAATCATGATATTTGTCATTTTAGGTAATTCCTATTAATAAAAGCTAAATATCTGATATGTTTTTTTTCATATTAACTATTTTAATTCATAACCTTTCTATTATTTTATTTAACTTTTATTTATTATCATGTCTTTCTATTTTTTTAAATTTCCATATTCTCCTTCAACATGTATTATTATTTCTAAATTTATTTTTATTAATCATTTTCCTTTTATAATATCTTTTCCATTTTTATAATAGTTTTCACTTTAATTGATTTTTTCAAAATTCAACAGCGAAGCGATTTTTAATTGATTTACCGGTTCGCCGATTTTCAATTATTTGACCCGGTTTTGTTCAATCCAAAGGCAAATTATTTTCTAGACTAAAATCGAATCAAACTGAACGTCGTGAACTACCGATCAGTCCGATCCATTTTTAATAATGAGACGAGATTATACTACTTCGATCCTATCCCGACCCATCTCCCTAGTCCTCTCTTCTCAATCTCGATCCTCGGGACAGAAATAAATGATCTTCCATTTTCGTGAGTTTTTCGAATATCTAAAAATGATAATTATTATTTTAAAAATATAAATATTTAATTTTTTTTATTATTTATTTTAGAACATTTATTTATATAAATGTATATATTCGATTGATTCATTAATAATAAGATGCATTAATAAATATTTATCTATCTATCTAACTTATATAACAATTCATTTAATAATTATGGGAACCCGTTCTTAAGATAGTAATTGGGATTCTCGCGGGAATCTTCTAACTATCAAAATGTGTGTGTGTGAGAGAGAGAGAGAAAGAGAAACCGTTTTACCAGCCATAAATGTCGTCCGCATTAGAAGTAGAACCATATAAATTTGGCCATATGGATCCCATTATCTAAACTTAAGCATATCCTATAAAGATATAATAATAATTGTGTAGTTGGGCATCCTTTTCACCTACCGTCTGATCCTAGAACCTGGTAGGGCAATTTAAGCTCAGCATTTTCTTTTCAACGGAAGTTAAGCTCAGCATTTGAAGCAAACACGCCATGAGGACTTATCATGAGATTGATGCCAATGACTACATAAAAAGTTAGTAGTTTCTATATATATTTTTGAATAAAAAATATTACCCTCAAAATTGTTTTGGATGTCAAGCAATTAAGAAAAACATCGGTGAACTATGGACGAGTATTTGCATGCGTGCGCATATATATATATATATATATATATATATATATATTATATATCTTGATTAGAATAACAGTTTACCAAAATCAACAGTCATATTTTTTTATTGTTAACGATAAATTCACGGTGTACTCAACTTAACTTAAATAAATTAGAACAGTAATTTACCAAAATCAACACAAGTCAGTTAACTAAAATTTAAAATTGCTATGACACGTGTCCTAAATTTCAATAATGTTTTTTTTCCATCGTGTAACGTTTCCATAATATCCGGCAAAATCTTTTTTTTTTAATTTGATAGTCTATATACATTGTTTCTTCACATATTATTCTCTTATCTTAAATGAAACAAATAATATCAAATTTTAGCGACTGACGTGAATATGTTTTTTTTAGGTTGTTTCATTTCTTCTAAGCGGGTCTTCATAAGATACACTTATATCTTGTAAACAAATTTACTTAAGTTTATTTACTTTCCAAAAAGTAAAGTTTCTGCTAACTCCATTTATATTGAAAAACAAACCATCACTTTCAGTCACTCACAAATATCCATAGAAAACAATCTTACCATTTAAAATAACCATTTTTCCCTCATTGAAAATAATAAGATTAAATCCATGTTATCCTAGTGATGGAGCAAAATAAAATAAAAAAATGGTTTGGGTACAATTTATTAATGAAATTGTGTCCTAAAAAGAAAAAAATAGTCCCAAATTTAAATCTTCGAAATGTCATCTTGACCAGAATTTATTTTCACAGCGTTAGTCAGATGCTAATAGATCTAAACATCGATGGATCAAACATGATTTGATATGAAAATTGACTATTTATTTGTTTTAATATAGCATTCTAACACATAGTAACAAACAAAACGAAATGGGCAGTATTTTGAACGAGATTTGACAATTATGAAACAGATTTATGTTCTGGGACAATAGTTTTTCTTCTATCCATATGCCTTCAAATGCGTGTGATAGTTCTTGCATTTCTAAGGATCAAGCAACAAATATAAAGAGGAAATGAAAAGTAAACATATAGCCCACAAATTTAACATCTAAATGTTAGGATTAGTACGACTGTATGAGCATGTCCATTGGCAAGAGGCCATAATTTTCATAGATCAACATGAAGGCCAGCAAGCATATGAACCAGTTAATGCGCACATAATACACAACCAAATTTGAGGCAATTCAGGAGAAATGCATGAATTCAAGTGTACTTGGTGAATGAAAAATGATTGAAACAAAAAGGACTGGTGGTCACTAGGAATGCCATATAAATAACCATCAAATTTTAACAAAGAATGTGACTGGTCTGCAACAAAAAAGGGAGTTGTGATCAGCTGGTGCTACTATCTGGCATCGAAAGGCATTTCCAGTCACCTATCGCCCAGAAGGACGTCAGCGAGCTTCAACCTAATTTCATCCAACTCATTGTCTACCTCACCATCAGCAAGTGATAGGCATAAATCAATTATATCTTTACAGTGGGTATCGGTCGAATTTATCTTAATCCTTCCTGGATTCCCAAACCTTGTGAAGTTCTCAACGTTGATATTAGATTGCTTCTCAATTGCACTTACTAGCATAACTTTCACTGCATTGTACCAAACATGACGAGCGACCTTCAGAAACTTGTATAATGCTACAACAGGGAGGTTAACCGAACCAAGATCGGACTCATGCTGGCCACCCCTTGCATGATAATCTGATCCTCCAAGCTTTAAGAGCTCATATGTATCGGCTAATTCGTCGAATCCTATTGAAAACATAACACAATATGAACAGTATCATTAAGAAAATGCAATAATCTAGCATATTTGAGTTACATCTCATCATACGGAGCACCAAAATAACTCCATAATGTAAAGCCGAAATCAAACATCAATTTACCTGCTGCTTTTCCATCACTTCTGTAAACCTCCATGGCATGAAGACCAGCAGCTTTCAAGCCCCTAATAACTGCAACTGGATTTTTCAAAGACCAAGGATGAGCCAAAGCAGATACACCCCCAGTGTAATGGATCAACTGCACCACTGTTTCTGCACATGGTTCACTACCTCTGTGGAAGGAAACACACCAAAACAAGATAAGAAAATCAAGCCTTTATGATAGAAATGAGCGGAGAAGAAAAAAACACTTACGTCGCATAAGCAGGTCCACCATCATACAAGTATCTATTAAAGGCTTCTCTTAGATTCTCTACATGACCAGCTTCAACCATTGCTCGAGCAACATGCACCCTTCCTGGAGCCACACCTTCTCCTGCTATCTTGGCAACATGCTCCCACTTAATAGGAGCTTTTAACTTATTTAGCTTCAGCAGCATATTCCTTGCACGAACATAACGGCCATCTCTAATATTTGACAACAGTTTATCCATATCTTCATAATTTGAAGGCCCACAAGTACCATAATATGCAAGAATATGAACAGGTTCGCTGGTCCCACGATCGCCTCTGCAAACATTAGAATTCTACTAAAGGTCAGCAAGATTAGCACGCAAGATGAAGTTCAAATGAAAATAATACAACAAAGGTACCGGACAACATCAATCTAACTTCTGGGGATGGCCTATAAAACTTGTGTAACAGATACGGCAAAGTATAGCAATTAAAGACTGCATGACATTGACTCCATTATCTGGAACCTTCCCATATTTTTGGAGATCAAATAATTCACAGAAAAGAAAATTCAATCACAAATCAGATCAGAATACTTAGAGATCCTTTCTTCTTATGCAAGAACATATATATATACACCCACATATGTATATATATAAACACACATATATATATGTACATTTATATATAAGGGGCACTGAGCGTACAGCTCAATTTATGAGCTGTAAATCGCAGCGCTCTTCTGCTCGTCGTGATGAAAAATCAACGATGGTTAGTAATTTTAAGGCATTTGCTTTCATATCACGCCCACGTCGTGCTAGAGAGGCATTGCAGGTTACCTTGTTAGCTCGGGGAAAGAGCTTATGAACCGTTGCATACGAGCTTTGCTTGCCCCAGCAGAGTTTGCGAGTAGGCCGGACGAGCAGGGGACTCACATGCCACTTGCACGCAAACTCGCTCTGCTCAATGCTTATACCAGCAGGGGGCAGAGACACATGGAGAGAGAGAGAGAGAGATGAGTGAGCCATACCAGTCAAGTAAAAGGTGGCAGAGAGAGAAAGCACAGAAGAGAGAAAGGGCAGCAAGAGAGGAAAAGAGATGAGTGAGTGAAAACACCGTTCGAGTAGAGCGTAGCAGGCAGGAAAGAGAAAAAAGGGACGGGGAGAGGTGATGAGATGAGCGAACAAAAACACCAGTCTAAGTCAAGGGTGGAGAGAGAGAGAGAGAGAAGTCAGAAAGGGGGTGGGGGATTGGGGGAGAGAGAGCATGGAAGAGAAATAAATTGCAAGTAAGAAAATACTTATTGCTTAGAAATTGGAAAAATAGAATAAGATATCAAGTTTGGTAACTAAAACTGATAACAAAACTAAAGATTTTTTTTTCTCCAAAACAAATTTGAAAAGAACTTAGAGGTGTGGTCAACTAAATGAAGAACTTCTGTTTGGATCTAGAGATATAAACATGTGTTTCTCAGGGATGGAAGAATGCTATTCAAAATCGTGTGATTTCAAGTTGCTAATTGCTCTAGTTTTATGTCAAGAGAAAGAAGATTGCAGACTTGCAGTGATGCCCTTTGGTTTGGTTCATCTCTAATGATCGCACGAGAACCAAGTTGAAACCCTCTTGTTCATCTCTTATGATGGTTAACAACCTGCTGGAGAGAAGAATTTTTTTCCCTCTGAAACAGCTGAGCTGTTTGTTTTGGGAATGATAAATCCTGAGGTTTAATCAAAGCGGATGGACAGTTGAGAATGATAGCTGCAAATTACAGCTTATAAGTGAGCTGTAGAATCATTTTTACCTATATATATATGGACAAGATTATGGTTAGATTTATGGGAGGTATAGGGTTTGTTGACGATGTTTCCTCAACTTCGACCTTTGTTCTAAGCTTCTTTGGGTTTTTGGGAAGATCCTTGGATTTTATCGCAGTCTCTTTCATTAATCTTTCTGAGACTGTATGATGTAACTCCAGTCCATCATGTCACAATCTCGGGGAATTGGACAGGCCAATCGACAGATGGTTCTAGTAGTGGACGGTCTCCAATCCCCCTAGCAGCTTTCTCAAATCAGAGATGGAGGACTTACTCCTTTTGGGTAGACTATAGGGTGTGGCTCCTGATTCATCTGGACAGGACTCTTGGCTTTGACTAGTGGACCATTTGTTCTCTGCAAGGGAGACATCACTCTCTGAGAGTGTATGGTCTGCATGATGTAGAGTTGAGTACTGATCGACACCTCATCTGGCAGCTGAGCATACCTTTACATATCACACTATTTGTCTAGCCTTATGTATCAGGATACATTGATTACCTGCCTGTGTAATCAACTGAGATGGTTACCAGTGTCAAATGACATATGGGCTTTTTATGGCGAGTTTCATGAGGATATCTTTTATCATTTCTTTCAATGTGTGGTGGCACAACAGGTGTAGTGAAAGACTAGATGCATTTGGTCAGATATTATTTCCATATCCTACAGTGTCTCACTTGTTTATTGACATGATGGTCTAGAAGAATGCACGACAAACTGCCACCGGAAAGAACACAAATTCTGATAACATGGATAGGAACCACATCATACAATAATACGGTTCACCTGCTAAAATAATCTTTTTTTTTTTGAGGAAATCACCTGCTAAAACAATCAAATTAGGATGAATAAGTGACTACTTATACAGAAATATATCATCTTGACAACTGTTGCCTGAACTTTGGTGGACGGTCTCCAATCCCCCTAGCAGCTTTCTCAAATCAGAGGATGGAGGACTTACTCCTTTTGGGTAAACTTTAGGCTGTGGCTCCTGATTTATCCGGACAGGACTCTTGGCTTTGACTAGTGGCCATTGGTTTTCTGTGAGGGAGACATCACATCACTCTCTGAGTGTGTATGGTCTGCATGATGTAGAGTTGAGTACTGATCGATACCTCATCTGGCAGCTGAGCATACCTTTACATATCATACTATTTTTTTTTGAGGGAAAAGAAGGATGACTAGCACACTATTTGTTTGGCTTTATGTATCAGGATACATCGATTACCTGCCTGTGTAATCAACTGAGATGGTCACCAGTGTCAAATGACATATGGGCTTTTTACGGCGAGTTTCATGAGGATATCAATCATCGTTTCTTTCATTGTGTGGTGGCACAACATATGTGGTCAGATATTATTTCCATATCCTATGATATCTCACTTGTTTATTGACATGGTGGTCTAGAAGAATGCACGACAAACTACCACCGAAAAGACATAAATTCTGATAACATGGATAGGAACCATGTCATACATTAATATGGGTTCATCTGCTAAAATAATCAAATTAGGATGAATAAATGACTACTTATACAGAAATCATCTTGACAATTGTTGCCTAAACTTTAATGAGTAACCACAATGGATAAAGCAAATTCAGAGCTGCAACCAAAGTTTGTTAATCTATTGTGTACATATACAAAAGTACATTTATTTTTTCAACGATTTATAAAGCAAACGAGCTTTGAGGATAGCAATTTCACATCATAATGCTTGAAAGAACTATGGAACTTTCTTTAACCGGAAGGAAATGAAGTTTTTTCTATTTTGAGAAACAAAAGGGAAAAGGTGTTAGGATAAGAAATATACAATGAACATACAAAAGAATATGTGTTCCTTTCATAGTCTCATGCAACAAATTCACCAATCCAGAAAATCTAGCTGAAGAAGATAAGCAAGAAGAAAAGAAAATCTTAGCATTTAACACATACCACATGAGTTGTCCATGGTAAATATGGGGATATCAGACACTAATGCATGGGCCAGAACATGTATGAGTAATACAAAATCACAGATTAATGAGTCAATCAATATTTGCAATTCATTTATTATGGTTAATTACGCATTTTTTCGGTGACACAAGCACAAATGTTGATATGGCTTCAAGTATCAAATATGAGACACAAAAATGTTATACAAGTTTGCATCTGATCAGGCAGTTATATTAGCCACAGGAGCTGACGGATTATTTTGATGCAAGATTGCACCAGGTGACCATGACTCATCACTTATGCAGGATTCCAGATGCATGAACCCTAATATGTATGCGTCAGTTGTTGCAAACCCATGATCTTGCTCTTCTTTTAGAGGCATGATCTTGCATTTACATCAAAATCTGCAGTACTAGAGTCATAACTTGCAAAGGCATTGTTAGCCAAACTTACCTAGAAGTATATACTGCACTTATTTCGACACCAGGAATTATCCTCATCCCGTATTTTCCAGCTGCTTCAACGGCCTCCCTTACACCAGCCATGGTATCATGGTCTGTGAGTGCAAGAACTTTCACCTGGTTTCAGGAACACCATGATTAAATGATATTCCACTTTGTTAATAAGTTTCTTCACAGTGCAAATATATACTTTAGATACTAAAGGAAACTTTCAAGCTTAACTCAGATGTATGTACACAATTAAAGTTTTCAGAAGTTTTAGACTATGAGCACAATAGAAATATCTGAAAGAAATGCCCGTTCTTCATGTCTTGAAGAATAAATAGTAGATACAAAATGTTCAACGATCCATGATAAGTTTGCTATATTTGTGGGAAAAAATCAAATATTATAGGGCAAAAGCAACAAAAGAGATCAAGGTTGGTCGTTTATAGAGCGCACACAAAGGCACAAAGAAAGCAAGAAAAAAAAACTTCATATGCTTAGAATTCATCATATACTTCCTCTGAAATGCAAAAAAAAGAATGTCATATAATATTTATAACAAAGAACAAGCGAACACATATTAAGGCAACAAATAATAGAGTGAACACCAAGATAAATCAAACAAGAGAACAGATCAAATCTTGCAATAGAAGCAATAACAGAAAGGAGGAAAACCCTTCACCCAGGAATTCCCAAATCAATGAAGTTAGTCAGCAAAATCGCGGCTTTTCCAGTTAACAAGTCCCAAAATCCCATTTTTATCACAAGAACGCTCACATCGGATTCAACCAGACGACTCGACCACAGGAATACACAACGGGCGGGGACTCCAAGAAGGACGCAAGCTCACCCCGTTCCGGTGTGCCCTCTCGACGACAGCCGACGGCGAGAGGAACCCGTCACTGTGTTTGGAATGACTGTGGAACTCGAACAGGATCGGGTCGTGTCCCTTAGCCACCGCCGGCGGCAGGAAGTCTGCGGCGGCAGTAGTAGGATGGGGCTGGGGCTGACGAAGGGCCCATTCACGAACGTAGTCGAGCGCCACGCTCTGCTCTCCGGTCAGCGACTTCTTCTTGCCGGTCTTCGCCTTTGGCTTCTTCTTGTTTCCCATCAGAGAAGAGGCTGCTGCTGTTACTGGTGCAATGTTGCCATTTAAAGGGGAAACGGAGGAAGGGTTCAGTGGAGATGTGCTTGATTGACGAGGGAAAAAAACAGCAGCGAAGCACAGGAGACCTAACAAAATGAGAAAGTAATGAAAATTTTAATCAAGTTTGATTCTCACCGTTTGATCTAAAATTTCTCTCTGTTTTTTTCTCTCGTTCAAATATCAAATTATTAGATAATAAATCGATAAATTTAGATTAAAAATATTATACTTGACGGTTGATAAAAGAATTTCAAATTCAATTTTTAAAATTCGTATACTTTTTTTTAGTTTAATTTGCACTTTTAAATCATTTTTTTAAAATTTGTGCACTTTATTTTTAGTTTAAATTTCAAATCAAAATACTTTTAAATCAATTTCTAAAAGTTATGTACTCTTTTATTCTTAATTTATATTTTCTTTTTTACCATCTACCTTTTAACAGAAAGAAAGAAAAAAGAAAGAAGACTCAAAAATCAAAAGGGCCAAAGGGAATTCGAGTTCCATAGATTCTTTATCGACGGATTATATTTAGAATTTAATATAAATAATATCGGGATAAGTGGTAGCAACTTGCTACTAAATTGTGGGAGTCGTCGGATCTGTAATTGACAATGCATCAAAAGGGTGTCGTCCAGGCAGTCGGTTCAATAGGAGATCATGGTTCAAGGGGCGGTTCGTAGCACGACCAAGGCTTGCGTATCTATACTATATTAAAGGCAAAGAAGTTCGAAGAAGGGAATGACATTTGGCAATAAGAAGAATTGTCATGTCTTACAAATATCTATACTATATTAAAGGCAAAGAAGTTTGAAGAAGGGAATGACATTTGGCAACAATAAGAATTGTCATGTGTCTTACAAATATTAAAATTAATTAAAATATAAGTTTATTATAATTCATACAGTTAGTTTTTATAACTAAAAATATTAACTAATAATAATTAGTTATTATAACAACCCTTCACCTTATAAATAGAGGAATGAAGTTGAACTCTTAGACGGGACCTCCTTTATTCTTCATTCGGATTTTTATATCTGTTGAAAATTAATATTTTATCTTTATTTTATTTAGTTTATATGCACTTTATTTGTTTTGTAAAAAAAACTATTCGATTTTTTTATAATGAAATTTATTTATTCTCGAAATGTCTTCACACTTTATTTATTTCTTATATTCAATTATAGTTAGCACAAGAAACATTTGTACTTATTTTTTATATGATCTTTATTTTTTATTATGCTTATTATATCATATTAAAATTCTGAAAAATATTGTGCATATTTCTATCTAATGATTAGTTTTTGTATATATAGATTTTATTTCTTATGTACAATAAGTCAATTTTATTCCATTTTTGTTAAGCAAGAATATTTTCTCTTTTATTGTTTATATTTTTTTATTTCTATATTCACTGACAATTCATAAAAAATAAATTAATGTAGAAATGATCAAAACAAAGTAATCACGAAATTACAATGTATTCAAGTTTTTTTCTCAATATTTTTATTTATTATTTTTCTTGATCTTAATATGATTTTCTTCAATAATAGTTTATTTATTAAGGACCACTTTTTCTACAAGTAGAACATAAAAAGATAAGGACTATAATTAAATAATTGAAAATTAAATAAATATTTTTTACTATTAAGTGGCATAAAATACTCTCTATATTGATTTCTGTCATGAATAAATTATTTAAATGATGTCCCATTT
>LTAE01001155.1:0-61287 GCA_001647135.1 Pontederia paniculata | reverse complement strand
CTAAACATACTCGTCCAAATCTAGTATAATATAAGTGGCTAAAATTTTATATACCAATTCACCCCCCTCTTGGTGCCATCCAGATCCTACAATGGACACATGCACGGATTGTGGACGAAGAGGACGATAAGCTTATGGGCTAACAGGTATGTAACACGGCGGATCCCTTTAGAATGAGTTTTCATGATAGATCAATGCATGCTAGGTCTTCATATGATATTATGACGGAATCCTATATGATGATCATATGCCATGTGATTCTGGCTTTAATCCTCATGATGAATATATGGTCTTCTGCCCTAGAAAGGTTTCTCTACATGATGTAGCTTGATTAGAGATAGATCTGTTCATAAATATAAGATGTATATGATGCAGATTTTTAAGGCTAAAAACTGTATAAAATATAGTTTAATGAATCCCCATATGATGAAACATGTGTAAGGAAGAAAGCATGAAAGAATAACAGGAGAAAAGGGTCGGAATCTGCCCAGGAAGCCTCGGTCACGGCCGTGACAGGCATGTCACGGACCATGACACAATTAGGCGGGACTTTCACCCTTCCATCACGACCGTGACACACTTGTCGCAGGCCGTGACATCAATGGACGAACAAATCTTCCTTCGGTCACGGTCGTGACCAATTGGTCACGGGCCGTGACATTGAGATGCAGGAGAGCCACCCTTCGGGCACGAGCGTGATCCTCCTATCACAGGCTGTGACTCGAGGTCGTGAGAACGGTCATGAACCGACATCGAATTGGGTGTCCGGTCACGATCGTGACTGCTATGTCATGAGCCGTGACATAAATGGGAAAGTGTTTGGTCACGACCGTGACGATTTTGTCATGGGCCATGATAAACGAGGAATCATGGCAGTCGTGACATCGGTCAAGTCGTCTGCAACCAGGTTCTAGGTTTGGTCACGGCCGTGACAAGTGAGTCACGGGCCGTGACCATGCTAAAGGAAACACAATTCATCCGGTCACGACTGTGACAGAGCTATCACGGGCCGTTACAGAGCCGTTATGGGCTGTGACAAAGCCTTACGAGCCATGAACGCCGGTTTTAGAGTTATTATTGAAGATATATCATTTTAATCATAGACGATGTTGAATTCTTATGTAAACTTAAGGACTGATATGTGGGCAAGATAAAGGGTCAATCATCCACACAAAAATTAAGATGAGGCCGCCATGCATTGAATGATTGGGAGCGCAATGTTTATGATGATGGGGGACTGGTAGATCAGCTGCTAACTAATTCATGTTGCTTGACCTTCTCTCCGCCTTGCAACAAATGGATTTCTCGAGCATCCTTTTCGATCGTGGCTTGTGCACCCCCACTGACCTATTGGCGAAGCCTCTAAAGACTCATGAGTCATTCAAAGTCACAACAAAACAACCCTCAAAATCACTTCAAAGTCACTAATATGGTAAGAAGAACTTAAGAAGATAATCACTTGGTTTAATATTTGCATTGAGAATATTGCATTAGATGTTAAGGAATGATGTTACTGTATTTTCATGAATGCCAAGTATAAGGAAAGTTAAATGATGAATGAAATGAATATGATGAAATAACTCAATGATGATGATGATGATGATGATGTGGAGTAATGGATATTTGACTATGGGTCATGCTTACTCCTTATATATACGCCCAGAGTGATTGATGTTTGACTATATGTCATAGATCATTCATGATGAAAGAAAGTAATGATATGTTAATGAAAAGAAAGTTATGTTAAGAAATGTATGTAGTGGTTTATATTTGATTGATGTCATAACTCACTCCTTATTGAAGAAAGTTATGATATGCTAATGATGATGAAAGTAAAGTTATATAAGGAAAGATGATAAATTAAAGATGATATATGTAAGAAAGTAAATATATGTATGATGTTTTATGATGACCCTCTTGTATGATTATTGATGATTAATTATGATGATATAATTTAAGTTTCATGCTTTTATTTTATCATGAAAAGTACTTTTTTATTGTGTCTTACATATCTGAGCTTTATAGTTCATGGTGGATTTTGTTCTCCCCTTGCTTTGAATCCTGTAGGTAAGTGATCTAAGGTGTCATGGTTACTGGTGGTGCATGCGGCAATAGATGTTCGTGATGATGATACTGTTTGCAAATGAGTAATGGTCCTAAGTCAAGTTGTCTCTAGTTTCTTTCCTTTCCAAAAGATGTAATAGATATTTTGAGACAAATTATGTTATGTAAGACTTCCGCAATTAGTTTATGTTATGAAAAGAGTTTTTTTAAAAATTTTCTATTTTTCACATTTAGTTGACCAGTCTTAGTGTCAATCTTAAAATCAAAGAATATTATGATATGTAGCGTACTTAGGAGGACATTCTTCCACGTGGCGGGTGGTCTTCTGGGGGCGTTACAGAAAATCAGATCAAATGCTCTTTCAACATGCTTCCTGGTTGCTATGAGACATGAAGACACCACAACTGATACAAAAGCTTTAATAAAAATAATGCTTGATATCTATATAACATGTTAAACAAAAATCACAAATTACTCATAAACTTATTGACATTGGAAGACAAAAAAATATGGAGGGAGGATTTCCAAAATAGAGCATAGATCTTAGTGATAAGATCATAATAAACGCGACAGTTGCAACCATCACACTAAGTTGGGACTTTACAGAAAAAACGTAATCCTGCTCACACTTATATAATATTGAAACGACATACAGAGAGAGAACACATGGAGCACTAATAAGCCGGTGCTACTATACTCTTCCAAAATAATAGCTAAGAGTTCCAACAGCGGGCATTGCCATTAGCTTTGAATATATCAATTAAGCTCTCACTTGTCAAGCTCATTTCTAGGTCTTCATATTTGTCGATTGCTTTCCCCCTGCAATATACCTTGGAAGTGTCGCAAGGTGTTCACCCGAGAGACGCCCTTCAAAGCATATCAATTTTCATTCTGCATTTACACCTCATCAAAAGCCGATGAGTCCTAATTGGGTTACCTCATCTTGAATAGTTTCAATTCAACCTATCATTGTGCCAAGACAGTCCAAAGAAATTGGAGCAGGTTCTTGTTTGTCATTCTTAACCCCATTGTCATCAGGTACTTCATTACCTTCTTTTATCAAAATATCCACCTGAGTGCAGACTACAACACAATCATCAACTTTGGAGGTGGGATACTTAAGCCGCCATGTCTGGACAGCTAACTCAACAAGTAGGTGTGCTGTAGTGGATCTAGGAGCATTAGCAACAATATTGATCACCTCGCCATTAGATAACACATCCCAATCCTGTCCAAATAGTAAGATAAGAGAAATCAAAAAAATAATACAGGGATTGACGGAGAGAGACCTGAGAGCTTCAGATGCCTCATGAGAAATGCCTTTACGAAATCCCTGTTGCCGAGAATGGAGGCGAGGCACTAGCTGTCACGAGGAAAGAGGGCAGCGACGAGGCGGCAAAGAGAGAGGGCAGCGGCAGAGCTGTGCAACGGCGATGGCAATGGCCAGCAATGGAGAGAGGGGAGATCGACGACGAAGAGAGAGGACAATGGCGGAGTGGTGCGGCGACGATGGAGCTTCGAGGTAAGAGAAAACCTCCCCTCAATTGATTGTGGTGGCGGCGGCAACGTGGAAGGGCGACTGGGGAGGGGGCGACGCGGGTGGCGACATGGAAAGGCGACTGGAGAGAGGGCAGCGGCGGTCTTCGAGTGGCACGATCTTTGCAGCAGGGAGAATCAGAGAGAAAGAGAGAATGCACATGGAAATCTATTGTGAGATCTAAAATACTCATATTATTGAGGGCAAGGTGAGAAGTCCGCCGGCGATAGAGCTTCTAGGCAAGAGAGGCGGTCTGTTGCTTGCATGTGGCCTTAGCATGCAAGCGATAGCAGCGTGCGATGGACGGGGTGAGTTTGAGGTCGGTGATGGCGTGGTGGAGGGGGAAAATGCGATGGATAGAGAGGGCGATCAAACGAAACAAGAGAAAGTTTAGGTTTTGTTTTTACTCTAAATCGACCACTAAACCAATTCCATCACAACTGAACCGGACACAAAATCTGTCCAAACACGGTTCAAGTGCTCTTGAACCGCGCCTAAATCTCGATCATCCATTCGAGATCTGATGGCGATCCATATGTGTGGAGCAAAATCTACTTCACATATCCCTTATTCTCTTGCATAAATATCCCCTTACGTGATTTGGTTTAGTGTAAGATCAAGTAGCCATCTGGTGAATTTCTTTTTTCCTGTGGATTCGATCATAAAACACTAGAAGGAAAGTTGTGCGGTTGCCTTGCTGATTGAATCAAATTTCGCTTGTCCCAGTTCGAGATTTTCACACCCGGGTGATATTATCTGTGTAAATTATCACACCTTGTGAGCCTAGAACTAGGCACATTTTCACACTTCGCACACACGTCATCATCGGCCTAAGATGAACAAAGATGAAACCCTAAATGTTTCGACGTGAAAAATGACCTAGGTTGGAAACTAACATGGTCCGCGTTGCCCTAGCATGCTGATCGTGTTTTGGATAATATTAATATATAAAAAATATTACATTAGACGTAGTCTGCATCGGAGTATAGACACAGTTCGAAAAATGACATGCGTTTTGAGAGGTTTATGGCACAACATGTAATAGAGGAAAACAGACTGTGTGAACCTATGATACGATCTACATTGTCTGCTGTTTTGGCAGATGTCGAGTATGATCATTGCCAAACACGACCCGTGCCAGTCGATGCTGAAATGATGTTTTATTATTCAAAATTAAGGATTTCCTAATGATTAAGGATTAATTATGTGGACAAGATAAATGGTCATCATGCTTTACCTAAACTAAATGGCGATGTCGTTATGTATTGTTAAAGTTTGGGAGTGCAATGTTTTAAAGATAAGATTGTAGGGCAATTGCCACCTAATTCCTGTTGCTTGTCTTCTCCCCACCTTACAATGAACGAATTTCTCGAGCATCTTCATTGTCATGGCTTGTGCACCCCAATTGACCTATTGGCGAGACCTCCAAGACTCATGAGTCAATTCAAAGTCACCAAAGCAACCCTCAAAGTCACTAATGAGAAAAGTCAAAGATAATAAAGATAATCACTTAATCTAATTATTGCATTAGAAAATTTAAGGTTATTAATGATTAATTGAAGATAACGATTGATTGATGAAAGATAACCAATGATAGAATGATGAAAGTATGATGATTGATGATGTGGAGTAATTGATGTTTGACCATTGGCCATACTTTACTCCTTAATTAAAGAAAAATATTGGAGTAATTGATGTTTGATTATTGGTCTTATCTTACTCCTAATATAAAGTAAAGTATGCTTAGAGTAATTTTTTTACTATCTATCATAGTTTACTCCTGATGCAAGAAAGTAAAGTTAAACATGATGAAATTAAATATGTTAAAAACAATGGAAGTTAGTATGTAAAAGACGATGAAAGTTAAGTAAGACTGAAATGTTATGTTAAAAAAATAATTAATATTTTGACTATGTCATTAGCTTATTCCTGTATTTATTTATCATGTCATATTTATTTATTATTGTCTTATATTACAGGGCATTATAGCTTATGGTGGATATTTTTTCCCTTGTATTGAATTTTGCAGGTGAGTAGTCTGCGAGGATGATGACTGGTGGTGTATGCGATAACAAATGCTCGTGATGACTGCAGTTGCACATGAATTATTGACCCTTAGTGTCTCATGTCTTAGTCTTTTCTATTGAGTTGTATTAGTTTGAGACATTTATATTTTATATGAAGACTTCCATATATTTATATTATGAATGTTAGATTTTAAAAGTTTTTATTCTTTTTGCATTTTGTTGACTGACCAAAGAGTCAATTATAAAGTCAAGATATATGATGATATAAGCATTCTCAGGAGGTATTATGTCATGTGACAGGATGTTCTTCTAAGGGCGTTACAAAAGTTCATGCAGAGAGTCGACAAGCTCATTCTCAATCATGATTTATGCCCTATTTGGCATTGTACTAACGATTAATAGCGAATATTGATTAACGACTAGATATTAGTGATTAGCGATAGCGAGTTAATTATTAAAATTAATAAAAGTGTTTGACAAATGCAGCGTTTGAATCGATCAATAAATGTAAAATGATTAAAAGGAGTACAAACAATTATTTAAATAATTTGCATTAATATGTGTATCATAAATTTAATAACACATTTTTGTTTTAACTATTTTGATATTAATAAATAATAATAAAATAGATAGTTAACTAAATGATTTATAAGTTAATAAAATAATAATAAATAACAAAATGATCATATAGTATAAAATAATAAGTGTATCATATAAATAGTAATTAATATTAAAATATTTTGAGGATATATCTGAAAATAATTTTAATACATTTGAAACTACTTTAGATGTTGACCTTCCAAGCGTTTCAAAATGTTGAGTCAAATCGCTTGTCGCTACTATTAATTATGCTTGTCAAACACCTTAAACAGCGTATTGACCAAGTCAATACGTTGCACGTTATTGTAGACGCTATTTTAAAAACGTGCCAAATAGGGTCTTAGGAGACACTATCTCTCTCCTAAATTTTTCTAAGGAGGCATTTTTGTAGAGATAATCTTTTCACATTCCTGATAATATTATATTAAATTACCTTTGCTCACAATATTGCCTCGTTTAATATATGTTGACAAACAATGCATATTGCTTGTGAAGTAACAATTCAGATTGCTCATGAAAGAGAGAGGACTATCCAGATTGCTACTCAAGTCACAATTCTCTATAATTTTTTTTTCATATTCATCCTTTAAAGTTTTATTTAAATAGATGATAAAAATAATCAAATAAAATTAATATAATATTTTATTAATTAGTATAACAATTATTAATTACTATACTAATTTTTTTATTTTTATCATTATCATTATCATTAAATAAATTAATTATTATTATTTTTACTAATTTTAATGTTAGTATTATTAATTAACTGTAATAGATTATTCATATATTAGAAATAATAAATAATCAATTATTATTTATTAAAATATAATAACATTTAGAATAATTATTATTAATTTTCTATTATCAGTTTTAGAAAATTATATATTACTTATTTTATACATTTATTTGTTTGATTATAATTTTTTTAGTTTAAGGTATATATTTGTAATTTAAGTTCAAATAATTTAATTAAATTTATACAAATTTGTAAACGTAATTATTTCATTTAAGGATATTTTAATAAAAAAATGTATATTATTTATTAATTATTTTATATAATAAATAAGATAATAAAAATTGTGAGATAAATTATCTATGCATACTTACATTGTCGACAATTTAATGAGATAAATTAGGATTCAATGTAGGTGCTCCTTAGCTAAGTAGGGAGCACCATATTACCTACATTTTTAACCATAGGATGTTAGATCTATGGTGGATATTAGATCTTCTCTTTTCTATTTTTTTTCTCTCTCCTAAATTAAGGCACCATAGATTATGCATGCTATGATTAAAAATGTAGGGAGCATGATACTCCCTACTTAAGTAGGGAGCACCTCCATTTTTTCCATTTAATAAGTGCCAATGAGAAAGAACATACATTGTGACATAATATGCAATGACAGTGCAATGAATCCAAACTAAATTATTAAAAAAATATATTAAATTATAGGTCAATTATGAGCTGCCCGATTATATATATATATATATATTTGTATATGTAAAATAATATATAATAAAGATTTTTTTATTGTCTTCGTTTTAACTTTTTGATTTATTAACTCGTTCTTGCCCACAAAAAAAGCATCCCAAGGGCAAGCGGCCGCGAGATATCGCGTTCCTCTAAACCCAATTTATTTATTGTCTTAGTTTTAACTTTTTGATTTATTAACCCGTTCTTGCCTCACAAACAAAGCATCGCAAACCCTATGAATTTTTCTTTCTTTCTTCCAATTTTCTCTCTTCCCCCCGTTTTCCTTTGTATTTTAGATGTGCATCTGATATCTTAATACCAGAAATTTGGTCTCTGATCCTATATTTATATATTTTCTACTTCCTTTGCTTACTCTTTTTTGCAGGTTCTTAATTTACTATGGTTATGGAGACTCAAGGTACACATTTATTAGTGTTCCATATATCATGTTGCATTTTATGAAAAAATAATTTGATTACTTCATCTTTATCGAAATTTCATGTTTTAAATGATGCCTTGAAAGGAAAAAATAAAATCCAATAATTTCACCCAATATACCAAACGATTTCCCATTTCATGAATACAAGACAGGCATTATTTCCGGTTTTTACAGAAAGATCTGATCTCTTGTGCTTTTACTTTCAAATGCCTTTGCAAAAGCATTCTTCTCTAATGGATTGAAGATATCTTCCATATTCAGAAACTGAAGTGATCTGAAAAATATAAATTAACTCAAGGATAAATGATTAACATTTGTGCCATTCTCGTTAATTTGCTTCCTTTCTAGCTTTGTGCCGGATAGCAGCAAATTTGGAATCAATGAACTCAAGAAGGATACAATTCAATCAATCATGTGGTTCTGTCCTTGAGAACATGCTTCTCGATGTTTTTGCAAAGTTGCAGCCGGAGCCAAGAGATTATGAAGAAAGAAGGCACTTAGTTGACATGTTCAATGATATGGCTATAGATGTTTTTGGTAGTCATTGTTCTTTGTCTTGTTTATCTCTAATGATAGGCTAGTTTTCTTATGTTTATCAGTGTCATTTCTGAATCCGCTTCTTCTAGGGTCAAGTTACCATTATCCAATTTGGGTTAAATCTGCTTTTGTTAGTTTTCATAGAGCTACACCTTCTGCTTTCCTATGGTCCATTTGGGTTCTGGGTTCAGCGTGATGGGTGCATCTTTCGAGGGGGAAAGATGCTACGATGAGAATGTTGTAACTTTGGCAAAGAGTATGGTGTGAGAGTAGACAAAAGGCTGATGTTTTATCTTGTATTGTGCATGTAATATATTCACCTCTTAATCATCATATGGCACTCAGTTCATATTTGTAAGTTCGATCATCGAAAGATTCAAAGAAAGGGTAGGACATTCAACATGGATGCAAAAAGTAAAATGGATAGTTACTATGAGTAACCATCCTTCTAAAAAACAAAAGTTGACATTATCCAGAAAGTCTTGCTTACTTTTTGGAAGTCATCTTGATGATACGAGTTTATACTCTATTGTAATAGTTAGAGTACAATTATTAGAATTTAATAGAAATAACCAATCGTAATATTTTCTGTTTGCATTCAGTTAATAGTCAAGTTTACCTTCCTTCTAAATAGAATGTCAAGTTGACTTCTTCAGGTTGTCTTGTGCACACTCTAACTACTTTTTGATAATAAGCTACCAGAATGTCAAATCACTGTTTTACCATTTATTTCTTGTCTATCATTCAATATTTTCAACTGAATTGTAATGTGTATAAGTTTTACTATTGTTTATCAGGTGATGAGAATGGTGTTCCTTCTGTGGAGGCATTTGGGTCTTTCATCATGAACCTTTTTGCAGCTGCAAGTGATCTTGATCTGTCCATTAATTTCAGTAATGATGCAATTGAATTCCCTCGTGCCAAGAAGATTTCTATTCTTAGGAAGTTTGCCAAACTCCTCTATACTCATCAAAGTAATCTACATGCTTTCAGCTTCTGTCACTTGTACGTGCAATTTTATTTTTACCTTTTTCTTATGTTTGATGCTATAACATGCTCAGGGACTTGTTACTTCATTTCTTGACCTTGATTAGCAACTAAATACCTAGCAATCAATATCTATTTCATCAATAAACGCAATCAATGTGTCATCTAAGGATATATGGCTCAAGATATTTCTGAACCTTTAAGTTGTGTAGTTGCATGCTAATTTCCTCTTTATCCTAACATAATTTCAAATTCCATTGCTTTGGATTAGAAAATCAGAGAAGCTTTTTTTTTTCTATATGTTTGAATATTCCATCTTTTTAGAGAAGACTTCTAAGCAAGGCTTCTGCTATTTGAGGGAAAGAGGTCTATATGGAAGGAACACACATTGGATATATGTAACGTGTGTTAACAAATTTTTAAGATATAATGATTTCAAATGAGGACAATCCAACGACATATGTGAAATTGAATATTTAGGCAAAACATGATAGGAAGGAATATTTATATATGACTCAATATGAAGGGATTCATAATAGGCATCATCTAAGAATTTATCATCGCCGATGTCACATCTCACATCTAATCTTTGAGCGAAGTGGAAGAGCAAAATGTGAAACAACAAATAATTAGGATGTTTTTGGTCACAATGATTTCTAGCTTTCTTATAGATTATCATGTATTTTTGTATGATCAAAGAATTTTATTGTAAATTCAATCAAACATCTAAAAAGATATCCTGAGATCGGGTAGGAGCATATTGTTCTTTTAGGACATCTTTCATTTCAGGACACAAATAACTAGGAGGAAAGCCATGACATCTTCTATCACATTGAATATTGCGACAATAATGTTTTGTAGAACCTTCAAGTTTTATTTTGGCAATATGAAAACAATGTTCATGAGACATTATATCGATCAAAGAAATCAACTTATCTAGCCAATTAAGGAATGTCGTAGGACCAAGCGTACCATCAAAGGATGATGCCTCCATGATTTGATAAGGAACATTAATCCGTGGTGGTGATGACCATTAAAAGGGGAAGCGTGTGAAGATTAAGCACGGCGGGAAGGGTCATGTGGAGGATCATATGGTGAAGAAACTTGAGACAAGTGAAAATCATAATTCATGTGTGATTGTTTAATAGTTTCATTGTAACTAATGAATGAATGACATTGTGTGAGGACGTTTATTTTACGCACAAGAATATCAACCTAATGTGCGAGATTTTGGATGACCTCAAAGGTATAAGAAAGAACTGAGTCAAACGAAGATTGATAACTAGTGCCAAGTTGAGGATTATGACTAATATGAGAACTGGTACTATTGTTCGACATATTTAACATCAAATTGAGAGATTAAAAAAATTATCATTAACTAATAATAAAATAAGCACAAAATACGAGGACCAAGCATAAACGAGTCCTTTTAGAAAAAAGCATAATCGAGTAACTTACTCAAACGGTCATCCAACTTTACGCACTTTCCTAGTTTGGTCACTAAACTTTACTTTGTAATAATATGGTCATCCAACTTGAAAATCTTTTCATGCGCGGCCATTATGACCGGCTACTACCAGTTTCTGCCCTGGAGATGATGCATTTTGGGACTCTCTCATGGCATTGGGAGGCATGATGGCACAGGGAGGCGGCGATTGACGTGGGCGATATGGCTACAGCGTAACTGAACCATCTTCGGAGGAGAGAGATGCTATAATGTTGTTCATCATGTATCCCAGCTGATCGTCGAGTGGGGTTTTGACTATCTCATGGATGCATTGGGATCCGGAGAAGTTTTCAGATTCTGGGAGGACCCTTGGTCTTTCACTGGACCCGTATCTGCTTTGTTTCCGAGACTCTTCGCAGAAGCCCAGGACAGGAGCTCGGTAGCAGCCAATTACTAGTCAGGGTCTCTCCAAGCAAGTGGCGTTTGGACTCCTCTGTTTGCCTCCTTACTTTGAGACCAGAGGATGGAAGACTTCATTCTTCTTATGGAGAATTTACAAGACATAGCACCGATCATCTCTTGCAAAGATGCATGGGTTTCGTCAGCTGGTAACCTTTCGGTCCAACAAGTGTATAAATTGCTAGATAACAGCAACAGACTAGATGATATGGACATGCACATGGACAGCAGCTTGATATGACAGCTGAGGATTCCACAAAGATTTAAAATTTTTGTCTGGTTCTTCAGATGGGGGAGACTACCAACCAGATCTTATATATTTAGATGGACTCAGGAGGTGGGCACATCCTGTATTTTTTGTGATTGATTCGTGATTCGTGATTCAATCAGGTTGTCTTTGGATTGATTCGTGATCAGCAGCAGGCTTCTGAAGGTCATTCAGATTTCTAGCCCAGGTCAACAAGTTCGAATTTGTGTATGAAGAGGTCATCGGGCAGCACCACTCGCCTTTTTTTGTCCATATGGGTCCAATGAAATGGATGTATATTTAGAGAGGAATACTGTTGTATTGATAATATAGTGGCCTTAGCCAAGTTCTGTGGAGAGTGGATGAGATGTTGACAGCATTTTGTAGTTACATGTAATGCAACTTTTATTAATAAAATGGATGGCTACAAGTGGTAACCATTCTTTAGCCCCTAAAAAATAGAAAAAAGAAGAGAAAAGAGAAGTAAAGACGAGAGAAGTCCATAAACATCTAAGAAATTCTTTTTCCTTGCAGTTCTATGAAATCAGTGGAATAAAAAATGAGGATTATCCTCTTGAAACCCGAAGCCAAATATAGGATTTCTTACCCACCCAATTCATTCTTTCCTGAACCCTTCTAATTACAGTCCAAACATTTTTCGCTTGATCTTTCTCTTTAGTAAATACCATGCTTATATTTACCGCTATTTCTAACATTTCAGAAAAAGGAAAGGTGACCGGCGTGTTGCCAATTGTGAGTGCTAGGGTACCAGTTCTGAAAGTTGTAGACTGTGAAACTGGAATCGAATGTGATATATCTGTGGAAAACAAGGATGGTGTTTCAAGGTCCAGGTTTTTTAAGGTTGTCTCGTTGATTGATGAAAGATTTCATATATTGAGTTACCTGGTAACTTTCATTCTTGTAACTTAATTATTTGGTATTTATCTTCTGTTAAAATTATGTTTTACTGTTTAGTTCTGGAATTTTTTTTACTTCTCGAATAATTTTTGTGGAACATCTGGAAAATGTTTGGATACATAATACATGCCAGACAAATATAACTTTTAGGATTAATTGTGATCTCCTCCTCAAAAAAGGTTCGACTTGTGATCTGTTGACACGGCGTCCTGCTGTGTCCACCTTTTTTTCTCACCTGACCATGTGATCCCTTACCTGAAACCCTAAATCGCGTGCTGGGTCATAGAATCAGTTGACATGGCATGATGCTGTGTCCACCTTTTCTTTACTTGACCACGTGATCCCTTACCTCAAGACCTAAATCCAAGCGACGAAACTCTCACATCTTCCTCCAATTACTGATGCTGCGTTCACCGCTGACCAAGTTGATCGTTGTTCGTTGTTGTCAGGATGCCATATGCTGCTGACACTGCTCAACAATCCCGTGTTTTGCCGGCACTCTCATCTCTCTCCCTCCCCTTCACTTTTAGCCTCCCTGCTCATGGCTCTTCTGTTTGCGAACAGAAGAGGAAGCTTCTCTCTCGCGAGCAGAAGAGGAACAACAGAAGAGGGGTTCCTCTTCTGCTAGCTTAGCATCTCATGAGCAGAAGAGGCTGCCAATGCTTCTTTCATGTGAGGGGAGCTGTTTATTTCAACTAGTTTTTAATAGGTTATTCATTATTTATGAATGAGATGCAATTATTAGAATTTTGTTTATTTAGTACAAGTTTTAAATATTTTAACATTTTTTAATGTCTTTTTATTTCCATATTATTTAGCATATGTATATTAAAATTTGGTAGAATAGTTCGTTCAGTGTTACGAACCTGCGCCTTACGTGTTTACCCAGCCTTTCCATGTTGACTCTGATTTGCGAGTTTGACAACCTTGATTTCATGTATCTTTCCTGTTATCTGCCATTTCATTTATTTTTCCTCCTATTACATGAACATGAAAATTGTAAATGGAGGCTTTGATGTTTCATACAGATGAAGGCTTGGGCCAGAAAACATGATATTAACAGTGCAAAAGACAAGACAATGAACTCTTTGACCATAATATCTTTAGTCGCTTTTCATCTGCAGGTAACTGAACATAATCTTTATTGTGATTTTAATTGATTTCATTTTTCCACTATATGAGTAAATTGAAGTTTTTTGACACACTGAACTTTTCTATATCTGCAGGTAACTGAACATCATCTTTATAGTGATTTTAACTGGATTGAAGTTTTTTTTTTTGAGGAACTGGATTGAAGTTTTTTGGCTCAGTTAACTTTTCTACGCATCATATGAAACTTTATATCATATCTATTTGCTTATTTCGGCAATGATATGTTATTTAATGTTATCTCCTTTGACATAAATGGCACATTTTTATGGCATCAGGTGGGGATTCGGTTACTTTGTTCTGTTTTCTGTATTGATATAATATTTCAACTTCATGCTTGATGCTCTAGAGCTAGTTTGGCACCATAATATCTCCCTATCTTCGTCTATTCTTTTGTATTTTCTGTAGGGTAAAGAAAAATATAATTTATTTGTAATCCAGTTTGATGCCGCACAACTCTAATGCACAGGTACACCATTAGCAAAGGAGTACCCTACTAGGTACGTGTCCGGTATAGGTGCGCGTATGGTAGGAATTGGGTATGTTTGGGTACGCCCGGATACGTACCCATATTGAAATAATGTTTCTAACATCGGGTACGTCTCTGGGTATATTTTTTCGTATTGGGTCTCAACAAAATCCAAAAAAAAAAAAAACAAACAACACAGCAACAGAAGTGAAGCTCGTGCCATAAATCAAAATGGCTCACCAGAAAAGAAAACCAGGTGAAACCATGGAGAAAAGAAAAAAAAAATTAAGAAAAGAAGAAGGATGATAAGATACCACTTATATTAGTTAAAAAGATAATGGGCTGATCAAAAGAACAATGAGTATTTATGTTCATTTCTCCGTCAATAGTTATGTTATTTACGACAATTCCACAGAGGATACCACACACTTATTTTTTGAATGCGAAGTGGCTCGCACAGTGTGGAAAGAGACAAACTTTCAAGGGATAAATGCTGAAAATGATTCTGATTTCTGGAATTTTTTTCGAGGGGGCAACGGTCAACTTCAACCACGTGCATATAGATCCAACTCTTTTCGTGCTCGACTGTTGACTGTCCTATGGACAATCTGGATACAAAGGAATAACACAATTTTCAGGGCCGAGAGATGCTATGCTGAAAACATCATTAGGCACTACCAGACGCTTATTGGTGACTAAGGCATTTCAGTTTTTTTGGCATTGACTATGTGTTGCCTCCGTNGAACAACACAATTTTCAGGGCCGAGAGATGCTATGCTGAAAACATCATTAGGCACTACCAGACGCTTATTGGTGACTAAGGCGTTTCAGTTTTTTTGGCATTGACTATGTGTTGCCTCCGTGCTCTTTTGGCAGCTCCTCTATTCTTCTCTTCCATTTTCTCCATCTTTGGTTTAGTCTTTTTTACTCTCCTCTCGCCGAGGATCTAAATCTTTGTATGGTTACTCTTTTTCGATAATGGAATCCTGGATGACTACCAACTTGCTAGTCATCCTTCTTTTCCCTCAAAAAATATGGATGGATTGTATCTTTATTTTCAGCCTATGACAAGTTTGTTTATCAACATTGTAATTGGAGTTTGGTTAAATTCACACGGACTATGGAGATTTGTCCTTTTGAACGGACAAGTTATTAATTATAATGGTGTTTAAGATTCTTGCACTTTTACTAATAACAGTTATCTTATTTTCCTTTTTATAGTCATATTAACATTTATATTTTCAGCCTTTATCATTGGTATCAATGATAGAAATGAAAATAAGATAATTGTTATTAGTAGTAAAAGTGTAAGAATTTTAAACACAATTGCAATTAATAACTCTCTGTTCGAGAGGGCAAATCTCTATAGTCATCAAATTCCAATTACAATGTTGATGTTTGTTTGAAAGGATGAAAATAAAGATATAACCCATCCATATATTTATAACATAAAGGGTTAGTTACTATAACTAAATAGCATAACTGCTAATGGAGAAATGAATATAACTATCCACTGTTCTTTTAATTACTCATTATCTTTTAACTAATACAAGTGGTATCTTATCAAAGGAAAACTAGGTGAAACACCAGCGAAGAGAGAAAAATTACGGAAGGAGAAACAGTCCATGAGCTCTGTATCTTCTTCAACATCATTTCTTCTTCAAGTGAAACCCTTTCTTGAGCCTTTGAGCACCAATAATACTAGAGCAAAGGTAAGACTCAACAGCTAGCAAGCCAACAAAGTTAAACCAACAAGGAAAAAGCTGACATCAACAAAACAAGAGGTATGACATAATGCTGTCCACTAATGGTCTAGGGCACTATAACAATAAGTAGCTTCCTCCTGTCATAGCTAGATAAATTAATTGATTTTTTAAGAATTTTCTTTCAATAATTTTAAAATTATTCGTTAACTATTTTGGGTAATAATAATTGTTAATTAACTCTAAGAATAAAATCTGTTGTGGTTCTGTCGTGCATGAATTATATATTATTTATATAAATTATATTACTCTACTCGTACCCTAGTTTTTCAAAAATTGACGTACCTCGTATTGGGTACCGGTACCTAACATAGCCACACAGAGATAATAAATATTGATAGGAGGCAAACAACTTATATATCCATGTCTATGCAACCATCATAATGTTAAGATAGATATGCTATTTTTTTATTTCACTTGATTATTATTTGATATGCAACAATGATTGTCATTCTTTGCACTTAATATGAGAAACTAAAACTCAATCTACGACATTTTCTTGAAAGGAACACAATCTATGGCATTACTTATGTGTTATGCCAATTATGGATTATTCTTTTTTTTTGAAGGGCAAAAGGATGGCTAGTGTTATCTAGTCATCCATATATATATAGAAATGTAAAAGCGGGGAACATGTACAAGTGTGAACTATGAAGATCTAGAGGTGGGGCACAAAAAGGTACTCGCCCCACTCTCTAGTAAAAAATCGAATGTGATGTAAAATATTATCAATGTAGCATCTTTCGCCCTTGAATATCGTGTTGTTATGCTGAATCCAGACGGTCCAAAAAACTACAAGTGGCGTACATCGATGGTGTCGCAACAACAAGCTGCTCCCCCCGGCTGTAGGGTATGTCTCCCAAAAAAGTGTCGTAGGATCGGGGGTCCACCCCGGCTGCCCCTATCCGCCTCCAAACCTCCTGTGTGATCTCACATTCGAGAATAGGTGGTTGATGCCCTCTGCACCCATCTCACACAGGACACATGTTGTGTCTGACCCTGGAGCCCACCTGAGGCGATGCACCCTAGTGAGGAAGCGGCTGTGCCTAATAAGCCAGGCAAGTATTCTGACTTTAAGAGGTGTACGAGTCCTCCAGAGTAGTCTGCAGTCAGCCACAAGAGTAGGATCAACTTCAGTTGTTGGGAGGAGGTAGGCATATGCCTCTCTAACCGTGAAGCGGCCCCATGTCCAGATCCATCCATCTCCCTTGGAAATCTCTGGGCAAAGAGATGATATGCGATCAAGGAGAGATAGGTCATCTATCCTGGCGTCGCATAATGGTTGCTGAAAAACTGGTGTCCAACATCCTTGGCCCTGTGCTGATCTAGACCAATATGAGGCCCCTGCAGCCCCTCTGTGACAATTATTAAGAATCCACTTATTGTTTGAATTTTATTCTAGTTTGATCCTAGGGAAAGTTTCATTAGAGTTTCAACTTAATCTACGATAATGGCCCTTCTGTGTGGGTAGAGTAAATGCTTTATAGACACATACTTGACCTTATAACATACACTACAACTATGACGAACATTGCTACACATGTTTATTTGAGTAAGCCCATGAAGAGCTTGATATTTCATTCCATCAAATGTCACAAAATTAAAGAAGATATTTGACACATGATCTAATGCCTTTGCATGTGCAATAGGAACATCTAGACAAAATTTACTTGAGTAGGATCTCCTTTTAGCAAGCATAATTGCTTGGAGGATTGTGTGGCGGGATCGTGGAAAGAGGTTCAACATGCAGGTCAATAGATGCAGGAGGTATCATCAATTGTACACCTTTAAGGGTGGTGGTAGTGAAGGAGGTGGATGTGATGTCAGGAATCGGAATAAGATGACTGTCGTGGTTATTATCAAGGATAAGATAGTAAGGTTTGTCTTTAAAGAAGGTAACATCTGCAGTAACATAGGATCGACGAGTAGTGGGATCATAGTATTTTAACCCCTTTGATTTCTCAAGTAACTAAAAATTATGCACTTAATTGCTCTAGGACCAACTTGTCAGTTTGAAAGAGGTGATTGAAGGACCGATATCCAAAAACACGAGGTGGAACATGAAAGAGGGACTTTCCATAATATAGTAGATTGAGTGAAACTTGTTAAGAACCGATGAGGAAACTCACCAATAGATGGAGGGATTCTTCATTTGAAAGAAGAGGATGCGAGCAATATTGACGAAGTTTTTTCTCAGCAACAAGTTTTTTCACCATTCTCTTGAGATGTTTTGACACATGCAGTTTGGTGAATAATTTCAGTTGGCTTAGAAATGATGAAAGATCAAAATTCACAAACTCAAGCCCATTATCACTTTGAAAAAATTAATCAAGGCAGAGAATTGGGTTTTATTTCAGCAAACAATTATCGAATATTGTGGGGAGTTTCAACATTTAAACCCAAATGACACGACAAAAGTCATAAACTAAAACCAGGAAATATTTTGTTCTTTGAGGGGCAAAATGATGGCTAGTATCATCTAGTCATCCATGTAACTAATACATGTAAAACTGGCAAAAATGTACAATTGTGAGCTATCAAAATCTACGGGTGGGAAACAAAAATGAGACTCCCTGCACTCTCTTGTAAAGAAAATTTAAATTGTCTAGTTTTGGTAACCCTACAAAGACCCCTGACATGCACAATAGAAAAAAGAGTTTTCTCCCTCCCGCTTGTCATGGTAGGATGAGGAGGATGAACGATGATGCTTTCCAGATTGACAAGCCTCACACTCGAGAAAATCAGTAGTTGAAATGTCGAGAGATTTTCGACGGAGAACTGTCAACCTAGGATGTCCAAGACCATGATGGAGCAACAAGGTGATGCTAGCGGCGTAGGCAATTGGGTTTGGGTTAGATGATTGTAGGTAGTAGAGTCCATCATGTTCAAATCGTCCACCAATCGACCTCGTCATTAGTAGACCATGCAGAATAATAAAAAATCATAAAGAAGTGCTCCAAAATTTAGGGACTTTTTAAGTTGGGGGGCATACATAAAGAAGATTGTGGTAAGTTGGGGGGAATACATAAAGAAAACAAAGGACACTCAACATAACGAGGGTGACACGACCTCGTGAAGGACATTAACTTTGGACATAAAAGCATCACGATCCGTTACAACTGCGTAACGACCTGATAATAATTGTTTCTCCAAAATTTGACTTGGAGCAGACCATATCATGACCCACTATATTTCACTTCACGGTCGTGGTAGTGACAACAACATAATACCATGCCTTTCACAGGTCGTTACACCATAGCCGTTATCACTTAGTTTCATGGGTTGTTACCTTTGTCACAGGCCATGACAGACAGGAGTTAATTCATCTGCCACGACTGTTATCTCACCTCACAAGCCGCAACATCCTTCTTCATCGGCCATAACTCTCATCACGACGGGTGACCCTTTGAAGCGAAAGAGATAAGCGTTGCTGCCGAGGTCATCACACCATCTCACGAGCCTCAACTCTCTCCATCACAACCCATGACGTGTGTAATGACCCGTGAAGCGCCATGGCAAGTTCCAACCGTCTTAAAGGAAACAAATTGACAACACGCCGCGCCCAACCAGAATAAGAAATCGAGGAAGAAGCCCCAGGACTCATACAAAGACCACTGAAGAAGATATTCAGCAATATAGATCATAGGTTGAGATCCAACGTACTAGCTCTCTTCAGATGGCCCCACCAGGTTCGCTAATCGATTACAACCTGCGGGACTTCGTGTTCATGTTGTTTAGCAACATCGACCTTGACTTCTTCATTCGTCAGTGGTGGCCAACCTATAAAGCAATTTCATTCGAGTTCCTCGGCTCGTTTGATATCAACAACACCACCAGCAATAGAAGGCCATCTTACTCCTTTCAGCTGATCAACACCCAGTTTTCTCTCTCTCTAGCCGAGTTCAACACTAAACTAGTGTCCTTAGGAAGGCCACATGCGCATCCTACCCAGTTTTCTCTCTCCCTAGCCGAGTTCAACACTAAACTAGTGTCCCTACGAGGGCCACATGCGCATCCCTAAAGAGTTTGATGGTGAAGACTTCTGGAAGAGTCACGAGGGCTGATCATCTCGACTACCAGGTGGCGAAGAGCAGCATGATGCACAATCCGGTGTTTCGCTATGTGCACCTGATCTTTCTTTCCAACACCATCTTCGGGAGAGGTGATGGTGACAACTCATTCACAACTTGAGCTCTTTTCATCTACTGCATGGTGACCCACACATCGGCGAACGTGGGAGCTTTTCTAGCGCGCACATTCCAGAAGAACTCCAAGAAAGATAAGGGGACGATTGTGATCGGTGGCCTATCACTCCTATCGCACATCACCTGAAGATTGACCTAGAGGGCATCATTTCTGTTGATGACACAACGTTTCTGGACCATTCCATAGTCCAAGCTATGAAGCTTGGTGGTGGAACCTGTATAGGAGGCAACATTGTCTTTTACTTTAAAGATTCTGACGTGGTTCTTCCTTGTTCTGAAAGCCAATATACATAAAGACTTAGGGTAAACTTGGGGGGCATACATAACATTATCAAGAGAAAGGTTGTAGTTAACAGAAATAGTATCGAAGCCGGTGATTGAAGAGAGAGAACCATCGACAACTTTAACATTAAGAGGATTTGGTAGGACTTTTAGAGAGGAAAAAATAAAGGCATCATCTCTTGTGTGTGAGGAGGCACCCGTGTCTGCAATCTAATCAAATTTAGAGTTTATAGAGAGGACAAGAGTACCCCGGATCTCATCATCATAAAAATGATATAATAACCAACGTAAATGGGCTAGATGCCCCAAATAGGAATTCATACCACTCCAGACACAATAACAAAGAAATAGACACAATAACAAAGAATATGCACAAAGGTCTAAAATAATAGGCTTAGTCGAGAACATGATAAGAATATGAAAGAATAACATGTCTAATCCTTACCAAATCTCTATGAGCACACAACCTAATTATTTCCCTTTTTATTGCCCGATGAGGATGCAAGTCATGCATGATGTATACATATATACATTATACGATATCAAAATAGTTCTTGGAATTCAAACTTAAATTATTATTCAGGATTTATGGCATACAAATAGAAGCTTACAAACATCGATATCCATATAAACATTATCCATAAATCCTGACAAAATCAAGCTCATGAAATCCATGAAGAAACCATCAGAAAACCAAAGCCCACAATTATCACTTAACACCAGAGGCAATCATATCATGATCCATACAACTTATCATAAGGGCGAAGAGCTAACAAATGAACAACGACGATGTGATTTATATATAGTTTTATGGGAAACCCACTCACCTCGACATAGGTTCTATCTCAATTTGTACAAGCTCAATTTTTTTTTTGAAAGGGAAAAGGATGCCTACAAAGGTTGGTAGACATCCGTTTGTATTAATTGCAAATTAGGAATGTACAAGTGTGTAACTAGCTTCCAATTGTGCCGAAGCCTCCCAAAAAGATGTTTCCCCTACCCTTCTCCAAAAACAAGACAAAAAACTAATGAATGCTCCATTCCTCAACTAGTAAGGATATGTGACGTACAATATTCTCTGTATAGCATCTCTCACCCTAAAAAACAAGCCCAATTGTTATCATGTTCCTGTTATAAAACTTATGTCATTTTTTAATAATGGCATTCCAAGCACACAATAAGATAATAACTACATAGCATTTATTCATCATACTAAATTTTATATTTCATCAATTAAATTTATTTAATAATCAATTTCAGCTGCTATAGTGATTTCAGAAACTGCTACACTAACTTCTACAGTATACTTCATAAATTGAATTTTTCAAATAACATTTTAATAATCATTTTCGGCTGCTACAATGTTTTCAAAAACTGCTATAGTAACTACCTATATTAGTTATGGTACTATGACAAAAGATTAAGCCATGCATGATAAAACAAATAATCAAAGATTCATGTAATCAGTGTACATATATTCATACTTTAATAAGTTAATTTTTTTTTGAAAGCAAGAAGGATGACTACAAAGCTTGGTAGTCATCCGCTTGTATTAGATCCAAGTTATAGAATGTACATGTGTTACTAAGGCCTGTATAGGCCAAGGCAGCCCGAATGTATATCAGACCCCATCCATCCCCGAAAAATCCCCAGAAAATCTGTCAAAAACCCCATTCCTTAATCAGCAAGGATATGTGGTGTACAATATTCCTATATAGCATCTCTCGCCCTGAAAAATTGTTTTGTTGCGCTGCAGCCAGATCGCCCATGCGGCCGCTATGGCACGTACCCACACTTGTCGCCAACCTGAGCTGATGTCTGTACCGATGGCCCGTAATGATGCCCAAAACCCATCTATCCCAGCTGCAACAGTATCCATGAATCCTAAGTGACGCCAAATCTCCGTGGCAGTGGGGCATGTGAAAAATAATTGTGAAATATCCTTGTTTGCCATCCCACACAATGCACATGTAGAGTCTGCATGTGGTGCCCATCTCGCTTGGTATACTCTCGTCAAGAGCCTGCCACGCCTGAAAAGCGCACATAAAGATCTTGGCTTTGAGTGGTATGCGCAGTTGCTAAATCCGCTGACAGTTTGCTATGATGAAGTCTGAGGTCATGCCGCTTGGGAGGAGCTATCTATATATCCTACTCGCTGAGTAGAAACTTGCTAGCCAGCACCAACAATCTGGCATGGAGGCATTTGGTGAGAACCTCGATATCCGCTCCAGTAACCTGAGAAACTCCTCATATCGCTGCTCTGATAGCCCCGATCTGAACTGTGGGAGCCATATGCCTCCTCCTCCAGTAATTGTCCCTGACCAACACTCTTTGACCGTTGCCCTCGGATGTGTGGAAAGTGCGACCAGTTGGGGGAAGGACTCCGCCAAGGAACCGCCTAACGTCCACTCATGATTCCAGAAAGCAAAACCATATATATTTATATATAAAAATTTGAATAAATTAAACCAATCACAATACTAGCTAATTTTAAAATTAATGTTTCTTTACCTCACACGTCCAACATTCCATATATATTTATATATAAAAAATTCAATAGCCACGATGCATCTACTATTTGTGATGTACTCTATTACTTATCTTACTAATCACATTTAAGTAATTAACTTGCTCACCTAACAATTCTACGGACTATATTTATATTAAAAATTTCAATAGCCCATCTACTATTTGTGATGTACTCTATTACTTATCTTATTAATCACATTTAAGTAATTAACTTGCTCACCTAGCAATTCTACGGACTTTTAAGGTCCCATCATGATGTTAATACATATTAGCATACACTATCCAAGTATTTTTTTATTTTACACCATAACTACTAATCATAAAGTGATTACCAAAATTACACTAGATGTCTATGAATAAAGTCCTACAGAATGACTTATACAAACTCTAACTACTACTTGTTACAACTAAATATTTAATTACTAACCTAGAAGGTTATGGAATACTTAATTTTGAGCCAGGGATGTCCACTGGCCCCGTGCTCTTTGTATTGGCAGTGGATGCTCTTGCTAGGTGCACTCAGGCAGCCTGTAGGGCCGGAGTCATCAATGGCTTTTCCGGGAATCTGGTGCTGATTCTACAGTATGCGGATGATACGACATTTTTCATCGAAGGCACGATCCTCGCGGCCATGCGGGTGGCCATTCTGGTGGAGCTTTTCGAATCAGCATCGGGTCTTCATATCAACCATGCCAAATCGGCTTTCATCCCCTTTGGCATGGAGGCAGAGGAGACAGTCAGCTGCGCAGAGGAGCTCCGCACACCGATCGGCTCTCTACCTATCACCTATTTGGGTCTGCCTCTATTAGATCGGCACATCAGCTCGCGAGGTTGGACCACGGTGATAGAGAGATTGGAGGATAGATTACAGGGTTGGAGTTCGAGACTGTTATCGAGGGGGGATCGATTGGTTCTACTACGGTCGGTCCTGTCAACCCTTCCGACATACTATATGTCAGTGCTTCGGATGCCTGGAGCAGTGATCAGTCAGATTGATTCTTTGAGGAGCAGATTTTTCTGGCAAGGCTGTGGACAAGATAGGAGAGTACATCTGGTAGCGTGGCAAAACATCTATCGACCCACATCACAGGGCGGGCTAGGTGTCAGAGATCTCCGCTACGCCAACTGGGCTCTTTTAGCCCGTTGGGCGGGGCGCATCATGGGTCCCGAGGTCAGCCTATGGCAGGCGGTTTTTACCACGTGTTATGGATGGGATCTGTCGTGGGACTCGAGGAGCTATCTTCCGCATGGAGCTTCATGTTTTTGGAGGGGAGTGGCAGTAGTACTTCCATGAGTACGCTCGCTCATGAGGCCATCACTCGGCTCGGGTGAGGCCTTCTCAGAGTGGCTCCCGGGAGGCTCTTTACACACGGCGTTCCCACGGCTTTGGCCACTGGCGGCACACCCGGCAGCGTTTGTGGCAGAGTCATGGTCTGAGGCTGGAGATCGTGGTTCCGGATCATGGACCCCAATTTTCAGATCCGCCCTGTCAGACCAGCGCATAGCAGAGCTTATACTACTTCATCAGAGGATTGCCCCATTCCGGCTGGACCCCTCACAGCAGGATGGGTGGGTTTGGGACCCATTACCTTACTCGGCCCGCAGGCTTTACTTGCACTTCCTTCCAGAAGTCACCAGCCCGACAGAGCTTCAGCTGGATTGCAGATCCATCTGGCGCCTACGGATACCTCTCAAAGTTAAGATCTTTGCTTGGCTTATGCGGCACGGTCGACTTCTCACTCGGGCATATAGAGCGAGATGGGCACCCCAGGCGGAGACATCCTGCGTTCTGTGTGCGAAGGCAGTGGAGGACATCACACACTTGTTTTTCAGATGCCCGATGGTACGAGAGATATGGCGCCAGACGGGTAGATTGCTCACATTCCCTGCAGATGCAGAGGATCTCTGGCGGCCACGATGCGCGTCGGTGAGCCAGAGGCAGGGGTGGAGATCACTACTGGCGACGTCCTTGGCCGGTTCCTGGGCCATCTGGCTCCAGCGTAACCGGACCATTTTTTGTGGGGAGAGATGTCAAGTTGAGACAGTTGTACACCATATTTTTTTTCTCCTTCGGGAGTGGGGTTTTGGGTAGGAGGCTTCTCATTCTCGCTTTTCTCGCCTTTTTTGCCGCTCTCTTCTTGAGAGTGTTCATCTGTACATGACATTTTCATACATATATATACATGGATGATAACCGCCACACCGGGTGTCATCCTTTTTTCCTTAAAAAAAAATACTTAATTTTGATTAATATTTGTAGCTGAAAACATGAAATGAAAATTCTAGTTCATTCATTTAAAGAATGTCTTACATGCCACTTAAACTTGTCATCAAACTTCTTTAGTGCATTAATCATCCTTCATTAAACTTACAATGAACCCCTAATATTGTTATGACACTTTTATATACATCCACTTACAAATTAGTTTCCATTTTTTGCATACTCACAAGTGAACTTTCCTTAATTAGTTAAACACATTAATGATGCTAACCAATAGTCATATTAATGTTTCTTTCATAAGTTATCAGTTCATACTAAAATCACCTAGTGTAGTCTCACATTCATAGTTTTATATACTGCAGCAGTATCTTACCAGACATCGAGATGACCATTATCTTCAATACATTGATAATGAACGCACATGTATTGATTGATTGAATTATTGAATATTAATAAATATCATATGACATATCGAGACAGCTTATTGGGGATAGATATATGAGGATGACTTATTTTTTTTTTGAAAGGGATGAGGACGACTTATTGAGAAGTCATAGGAGTGACTTCCAAAATATCATATGATATATGAATAAGAAAATGAAGTAAAAGATAAATTTTATTTATAATTGATTGGTTATGAGCTATTGATCATTGATATTGACACATTGTGTACTTATGAGTATTTATTGATGCTCATAACATTATTGATAATTGTAAAAATCGAGCATTAAATATTGATAAGATTGAATAGTAATAATAATGACCATCATAACGTACTAATAAGAATTATCCTTTCTATTGTGATCCTCCTCTCCGATGATAACCATCAATGGTCAATACTCATCTACTCCACTCCATTTGACCATGAAGTGAAAGAGAGAAAACAACTCGACTAAATCAGACTCAATAAAAATTCAAATCCAAGGTATGAATCACTTCAGACCGAGTCAAGCACCTACCTACAAGAGACCAGAGGGGTAAAACGGAGTCGAAATCAACGTTGGAGTCAAATCACTCACAAACTCCTGAGTCATCTTCCTCGGCTCCAACAGCCACAAAGCCTCTTTCGACAGTCGTACTCCTCATCTGCGCTACAACCCATCAATGTCTAGCAAGCAGCCTCGACGACTTCATCTCGCAAAGATCTACATGGTCATCACCTCCGATGGCTCCGACGTGCATGACAGCAGGCACGGGGCGACAGCTGCAGCTTCTCGTGCATGAAGAAGGGGCAGGAGGAAAAGGAAGCATCAGATGGGGAATGGGAGAAGGAAAGGAAAATAATTGAGGTTTTTTTTTGGGCTTTTGGATTGGGCCGTTTCAACCCGGTTTTGGGTAGATAGGGTAGCAAGCTCAACGAGAGAGAGAGAGAGAGAGAGAGAGAGAGAGAGAGGTGATCATATTCTTTGATATCGAAATATGATATTCGTCAGTAGTGGTAGCATGAACTTTTGGGCGATTAGAAGGATATCCAAACTTTTCCCAACAACGTTCAAAAGGATGATTAGAACAATGATAGTGTTCACGAAAGAACTTGTCACGTACTCCAAAGCCTTGTTCTCGTCCACGTCCACAACCTCTTTTTTTGTATGAGAAATTTCCTCGACCACGTCCATGTGTAGCAAGAGCAGAACCATCCGTAGGAAGAGAAAAAACATCAATACAAGAGAGCCGAGCATAAATTTCTTTAGGGGTTGAAATCATTTCTTGTGTCATCAACAAATCCTTGATTGATTTATATTTAAAGACCAAGCCTAGAGACACTGAACAAATCTTATTTAATCACATTGCTTTGTCAACACCTGGATATATGTAGGAAGAGGCTAATAGATGTTTTACTCATTTCAGAAGTTAGCCAAGAAAACTGCTAAGTATTGATCTTTTTTCTTACGGGACTAGATGTCTTCAAGAACCTTGTAAAGCTGAAGTAGAAGAGAAGGGGAAAAGAGGGGGAGGGGTGGAAGGGGTGTAGGGAACAAAAGGTGAGCGGATCGTTACCATTTTGATACCATGTGAAGAACCGCGTAATGAACTTGATTAACCAAAGACTAGTGCCTTCTTATTTATAGTAAAGGTAGACAATATAAGGGAAGAAAATATGCTGTAATATTATTCCAAGATATTTCATGGAGAAAATAAAGGAAACTAATAATTACTAATAATGATGGTGAAATGCTAATAATTATGAGGATATGCAAACGATATTTCCTTAACATTTCTTTTTTGATTTGCCCATACAGAATTTGTCTAAAATACCACACTTGTACAACCTTACGGACCCAAATATTCTCCACTCTGAGTTCATAATTGATTCACTATTTAAATACATATTAACCTGTATATCAACCTCTCTTGTGAAACTGGTCTAAGGTGGCATACTAGTATTTTCTTTACAATGGCTTGATTTTAATTTCACATTTTGATACCAGCTTTTACATTATTTAGCGTACAACTTTTTCTTCTTTCGGCAGAGATGTTACTTTCTATAATTTATGTTAAATTTGTTATATTGCTGTGTTATTTTGTTTATTCTCACATGTTTTATTTGTGCAGCACAGACTAGGAATCCTCCTATACTTCCTCCTTTCTCTGCTTTACTAGAAGGTCGTCGAATTCTTAAACATTAACTTTGAACCTAATAGTTCTTTCAATCAAATGATTCAGACTTTTGTTTTATTTCCTAGCTTTTTATGTGATGCACATCTAAAATCTCTTTACTTAAATCACCTAACTAATTATTTGCATGACAGATCAAAAGCAAAACTTTTTTTTTTTGAAAAAGGGAAAGGATGGCTACACGCTTCAGTAGACATCCATTTGTATTAGAAGTAAGAATATGAAATATTTACATGTGTTGGGGCCATTAAAGTGCCCTCCCAAAAAAACAAAAAAAAACTATCCAAAGCCCCACTCTCTAATAAGAGTAGTTGCATGATGCACAATATGCTAATAGCAAATAGTCATAAATCAAGATTAAGTTCCAAAGGAACCATACAAGAGTTTTGTAGGGTTCTAAACACCGCATATATCAAATAATATGGAAACATAAATAAAAGGTAACCTAATATAAGGAAAACCAATCAAAACGAAACTAAACTAGTCAAAATACCTAACTAAAGTGCTCATGCTAAAGACCTACAACTAAAGGCTAATGACCATAGGGCATAAGGCCCATAATATTATTCTTGTTTTGTTCTACATCAATTTTCCTGATTGAGAAAAGCTCGACTCCAACAAGTTGCAAGATGGTGTAGATGATGAAAAAAACATTAAGATGACAAAAATCAACTTAAAAAATCTAAGCAATTACAAATTGGATTGCCGGAGGCTTGTGGAGCGCCGCTAACCTAACCCAGCCTTGGCATTTCCTGTTTGTTGAATATTGTGCCAATAAGATGTGAAAATACAAGAAATTCAAACTCGAGGAACGTCATTGGGAACCCCCTCCCGGAGGCACCACTCAACGTCGCTGGGAACTTCCTCCCGGAGGCGCCACCCCATCACTGGAACCCCATCCCGGTGGCGCCAACCAACGTCTCCGGTGAACCCACCCAGGCGGCGCTACCACATGCATGTTCCCTCTTCCTCCACCTCGATATTTCATGAACGCCGAGTGCTCTACAACGGCGGGGAGACATCAATGCAAGTGCGACGTGCTCCAGCTGGCCGGCAGCACCATGGGGACATCTGTTTCAAGTGCTAGGACACCGACATTTCGCAAGATCCTGCGCCGGGCCCCCGATGCATACGCTGTGGACAACCTGGTCACCACCAGTTTTCCTGCCCCAACCCTCGCTTGGCGAGAACGGAAACACGTGAAAGGTCAGTGGGAACGAGAGCTTCCCAAAGGCGATCTACGCCTACTTGGGTCCAAATGGGGGTAGACATCCTCCGGTCATGTCTTGCGGGGGTAGCATCCATCGACCTAGTGGATCTGTTAACCACCCCGATCGACGCTCTTCAACGTTCTTGGTGCTGGCTCCCCATTCCACCTATCATGCATGTCTAATCATCTGTGTATCTTACTCCCGAGCACACCACTGCAACGTGAGGTCCTTCTGGCTGCACCCCTCATCCTTCCCTCCAGCGGTAACATCACATGAAGGCCCTGAGAGGCTGCGGACAAAGCCACCTTGTTGCCAGCCCCGATTCTGTGTGTGTGTAGGATAACGCTCAAGGGATTCCCCTACACCTGATGACGGTAGAGACGATCATCACCATTATGTGCGCCTTCGGGCACCTTAAAGAGATGATGATCCTGACAATCGGGTCGCAAGATATCTCCACCATTTAATCCTCAGTAATCATCTTCCCACAACAATTGCCCTCACCAGTGATCGTACACGTTAGAGAGGCCAAATTCTTGTGGAATTTCGAGAGAGGGCAGGCGCACGATGGTTGTCGGACATTGTCTCCGGCGATGGCGGGGGTCTCAACCTTGCTGTCCCTAACTCCATGGATGGCGAGGCCACGTACGAGGTAGCAACCGACTGCTAACCTACCTGTATGGATACTAGGACGCATGTTGACAAAGTGGCAGCACCAGATACCATCTCTAAAAATCCTAGCCGTCCATCTCCTTCACCACGCTCTCCCTTTGAACATGATCAATCCATGCATCCAAACGGTTTGACCGCCCCACCATTTCCTCCTGAGCTAGAGTTCAACACTCAGCCTTCCCTTAACCTAGACTCCGACCCCACCGCCACCCACCCCCCACTCCCCCAACCTGATCACATTCACCATGAACCCAAACCCACTTTCCCTGTTACATTGAGTCCAGATGAAGCCCTCTCCTCTACCTGCACCCTCCTCACTCGGTCCCAAACTTCCGTCTCTCCCGACCCTGTGTCACTTGGCGCCCAAGCGCCAGCAGACCGTGCATCTGCCGACCTGGTCTATTGTCGCTGGCATCGTCATACTGTAGTTGTGACTGCCTCACACCCCCCCTCGAGGTCCTCCTGGAGAGGTAGAGCGTGGTCAGCGGCTAGCCCTCCATCGCTTGCTGAAAACATAGCAGGACCAGTGATGAGTCTACCATTGCCGGTTGACGCCGACATGATGGCTGGCATAGAAGAGGCGACCCAACCTCTAGAACCAACGCCCCTTCTCGGGATGGAACCGGTGCCCATACAATCGCCTCCACTTCAAAACAGCTCAGACGTCCCCCAACCCATCGCTGCAGGACCGTGAGCCTGTAGAGATCTCTCTTGTGGCAGTTGTAGCTGATTTCCGATAGATAGAAGACACTACAAGCATGAGATTGGACCATGTGGGCATGCGTCACGTTCCAAGACACGGAGGGTTGTCTTGTTTTCTAAATGAAAGTCCTGTCTTGGAATGTTCGTGGCTTAGGAGAGGCCAAGAGCTGTCGATCCCTCGGGCGGTACCTATGCTTGTGGAGACTAGACGTCGTGTTCCTACAAGAGACAAAACTTTCAGGATGCGATGTTCATACATGTAGTTAGATTGGTGGGGCTTGGCTCTCTGGACATGTCCTTCTAGTTAGATTGGTGCACCTTTTCGAGATAGTTACATCTTGGGCTGAGAGGTTCTCCTTATCATTCCATGCTCGAGCAGAGCTGATGGTCAAGAGTTTCTTCTCTCTTGTGTGTATGGCCCGCACACATCAACTCTATGAGACACATTAGGGAGGAGCTACATATCACTCGCTCCTTCCTCCCAAGGGCATTGTGGTTGATCAGTGGAGACTTCAATGACACCCTTGACATTGAGGATCGCCCAAGGAACGCCGTAGTCAGGGCTCTACAATGGAGAAGTTTTAGGAGTTCATCGACTCACATTCGTTGGTGGACTACCCACCAACGAACTACATATTTACTTGGAGGAGCTCAGCATCACCATCGGCGCGCTTGAGACTTGACCGCTTCGTCGGATCTTTGGGCTCAACAGGGAAGTACCAGTTGGCGGATGACAAGGCCATGGAGAGGACTTCTTTGGATCACACTCCCCTCTTGTAGCAATCAAATGAAGTCCAGTCCTCCAGCTCTTACTTCCGGCTTGAGCGGTCCTGGCTACTAGAGGAGGTTTTCAGGGAGATGGTCGTGGAGCAATGGCGGTTCACCCCCACATCTGACTCGGCGTTGAGGACATTGTCGGCTTGGCTCATCGCTCTCCGAGGCTTCCTTTAGAGATATTGGAGGCAGCTCCGAGAGGCAAGAGGGCGACATCGGTCGGAGGCACTGATGGCAGTCTCCCTGATTGGACTAGTTGGAGGACTCACGGGACCTCACGTTCGAAAAGATGACGGATCGGAGACAACATCAGACGGTGATGGCGACCGAGGACATAAGGAGGAAATTTAGTGGAGGCAGCTCTCGCCAAACCTAGCTTGAGGGGGATGCCAACACACATTCTTCCACCTCTATGCTAGTGTCCGTCGACGGTCCAACATGATCGACTGGATTGGAGTGCACAGAGTGACTGTCTCGGACCATGTTCAGATCGGCGCAACCATTGTAGCACACCATAAGGTGCTCTTGAGGAGACCACCTCACCACCCTGCCAGGTGGAGGTGGTCCTCTCGGGATCTTCCTCGTTTATCTAACGATCACATTTTTTCTTTGTCATAGGTCATTACAGAGACAAAGGTCACTCATGCCCTTCGCGACCTCAATGGTGTGGGCTTCTCGGGGCTTGACGACTTTCTAGTCTTCTTCTACAAAGAGTTCTTGTCTATCTTCAAGATCGATGTCATGGCAGTTATTGGAAATAGAGGTTTTGAGCGCCTCAATCGGTTCTTGCTCTTCATGTTAACAAATTAGACGCGCGCCGAGGATATTGCTAACTTTCGGCCGATTGCCTTATCCAATGCCATTTATCTCATCGTGGCTAGGGTATTGGTGAATCGACTGAGAGGTACTTGATAGTCTGATACACCTAGTGCAATCGGCTTTCATCAATGGCCTATCCATCAAGGACAATTATACCATTGCTTCGGAGTTCATTGCAGCATGGCGGCGTTCTTAGACGCAGGATCTTCTTTGGAAAGTGGATTTCTCTAAGGCCTATGACTCCATTTCATGGCCCTTCCTTTGGCACTCATTGCATCTTCGTGGTTTTCCTTTGATTGGATATCTTGGATGAAGAGTTGTGTTACCACAGCATCTTTCTCGGTGTTAGTCAATGGACAACCGAGCCCCAATGGGGGGTCAGACAGGGATGTCTCCGTTGGCACCGTTGCTCTTTGTATTTGGAGCTGATGCTTTATCCCGATGTACATTCTCCACATGCAAAGATGGCATTATTAAGGGCTTCCTTATAGCTAGCGACAAAGATAGATGTGTTCCCCTACTCCAGTATGCAGATTGTTCTTCATAGAGGGATCAGCTGTGGAGGTATGCGGGATAGCGATCTTGGTTGAGCTCCTCAGAGATGCCTCGGGCTTACGGATAAGTCATGTCAAGTCATCTTTCATTCCCTTTGGCATGACGGTGGAGGAGGCTGCTCGTTGTAGTGAGGAGCTTCGAACACCCATCAGCTCACTACCGATATCTACCTTGGGCTGCAGCTATCAGACATACGCATTGGCTCCAAGGGTTGGACAATGGTCATTAAGCGCATGGAGTAGAGGTTGTAGGGCTGGAGCTCGAGACTCTTATCTCGAGGCGGGCAGCTGGTTCTTCTCAAAGCAGTGCTCTCATAATTTCCCATATATTACATGTCGGTTTTGCGTATGCTAGCCCAGGTAGGGCATCGTATGGTTTCCCATAAAGATTTTTTTGGTGTGGTTGTGGTTCAGACAAATCCAGGATTCATATGATCGCATGGAGGAGCTTTGTCACCCAGTCCCATTATGAGGGCTTGGGATCCGGAATCTTCGTTTGACCAATCACGCTCTCCTCGCATGATGGGTTGGACAAATTATGGGGCCCGAGATAGATCTTTGGAGTCAAATCTTTTGTGCTTGCTATGGGAGGGATCTTTCGTGGGATTCAAGACCTGTCTTCAGCGGGGGGGCATCGACCTTCTGGCGGGGGGTTTCAGCCATCCTGCCCAGATGCGAAAATTCTTTTGTGATTCCCTTGTCTCGGGGTCAGGTTTGTCATTCTGGGACCACGAGTGGACACTAGAGGATACCTTTGTGGTGGCCTACCCCAAGACTCTAGGCACTAGCAACATACCTAGCAGGGACGGTGGCAGACAACTGGACACTTCGTGGTTCGTTAGGAGGCGGCTGATGGACCCTTACTTTTCAAATCTACCTTATCAGATCGGCGTCTCGAGGTCCTTCGCAGATTGCTTGAACAAATATTGAGGCACCACTCGAATGAGTCGAGGTTGGATGGTTGGGTTTGGTCTTTAGGTAGATTTTCGGCTAGGGGCATCTATAGGCAGTTGCTGTCGGGCGGGACAGTTTCAGAAGATATTAGGGCAGACACTTTATGCATTTGTCACGTATACCGCTCAACGTTTCAGAGGATCTTCGTCTGGCTTCTGAGACGCGGTAGGATCCTCACCAGATCGTACAGGGCTAGAGACTCGTCAAGTGCACTATGTGGTGCACAGGTGGAGGACATCGATCATCTCTTTTTTGTGTGCCCCATAGATTTGGAGACATGGCGGCTAGTGGGGCCTTCGAGCATTGACACATCCGGAGCAAGGGCTTTTTGGGACTCGCTGAGGTCACGTGGTGCACATGCTAGCTCAGAATGGCGAAGATCCTGGGTCACATAACTGGCCATCATGTGGTTAATCTGGCTTCAGCGCTACCGCACTAATTTTGGTGGAAGATGTTATGCAGAGAACATCACACATCATGTATCATATCTCATTAGCGAGTGGGCTTTTGGTTGATTGATACTTTTGCTTTCAACTTTTTCGACTTTTGTGTGGTTTTTCGCACAATCCTGTACATTCCCATTACTTAATACAAATGAATGGCTATTATAAGTTGTAGTCATCCTTCTTCTCTTTCCAAAAAAAAAAAATTGTGCCAACAACGTTTTGCAACACTTTAAAGTTTTATTTTGGCAATATGAACAGATCAAAGGAATTTTCTCAATTGTCTAGCCAATCAAGACAATTGTGTTAGGCCTCGACAGCCAACGTAAAACCTCGTCGAATCTCATGAACATAGATCAACGAGCGCAATGGCGTCATATGATCCATGTAGCCGACCCCACCTAGTGGGATAAGGCTTTGTTATTGTTGTTGTTGTCTAGCCAATCAAGAAATATTGTAGGAGCAAATGTACCATCAAAGGATGGTTCCTCCATGATTTGACAAGGAACATCAATCCGTGGTGGATGATGACCATTAAAAGAGGAATCGTGTGAAGATAAATGATGACGGGAAGGGCGATGTGGAGGATAATATGGTGAAGGACCTCGAGTCAAGTGACGATGTGGAATGTTGTGTGACGACGTTTATTGTACGCCCAAGAATATCAACCTGATGTGAGATTTTGGATGACCTCGAAGGTATCAAAAGGAATTGAATTAGGAGACATATAACCGGTACCAATTGAGGATAAAAAATAACATGAGAGCCAGTACTATTGCTCGACATATTCAATATCTATATGAAAGAATCAAGAAAAATTAACATAACCTGATAATGAATTAAGCAAACTTTGACTACCAAGCAATAGTAAAAAATGATTGCAATGTTATGATGCGTACACAGGAACACTCTAGTGGAACTCACGGTTAAGAAAAGATAAATAAATATGGAGGTAACACATAAATCCTATGAACCCGTTACTAATGTACTAACATTATCAAAAGATGGCAAGCAAGGCGACAATTTGGGAAGAAGTTGCTCAATTTCGAGAACATCGATTTCCCCTTTTGCAGTGATGAGTTCAACTATTGTGTTGGTGATGCAAATTGATGAGTTCAACTATCTCCCCAGGTGCTCACATAGCTTGATATTATCTGGTCAATAGTCTCTGATGCCTCAAAAGCCAATATCCTTGTCCTTGCTAATAAAATATGTGGCAGTTATTGTCACCTTGCTGTATCGGTGTCCTTTATTCTTGTTTGCATATTAGGGCTGTAAGGAAATGTAATGCTCGCTAACAAGCTAGCAACATACCTTAAAAATCGATGAAATGCCAGCAACATGTGATCCAATGAGATTACCCTTTTCCGGTAGCTTCACCAATGTCAAAGCTTTTTGTCTTGGTTATTTTCTTTAGAGTGTGTTTTTATAGAGTGGGGGAAGGGAGGAAGGGGAAGAGAAGGTAATGGGACAGAGGGTAAAACCCTTTACCCTCCATTCAATCCTAATTTAGGGTAAATAATTTTTGGTTAGTTAGGAGGGGAAAGGAGGTTAATTTTTATCTTCCCTGCCAAAAGAATATTTTCCAAACAAGGAAAATTTTTACCCTCCCTTCATTACCCTTCTTTCCTCTCAATCCAACACACCCTTAAATGATTCTTTTCATCTCCTGAACAAGGGTGATTTCATTTTCCCTTGCTGGTTCTTGTACACTATCTAGTCCTTTTGGAACTTTCTTTATGTGGTGATCCATTGATCCCATAACCTTTTGGTATATAGGATTTTGAATTTTCGGATACCAGTAGATACTGCAACCTACATTATCAACAATTGGTGATTAGTTATCTGCAGATCAAAGAGATATCTTTCTTAATTATATAAACATTCAAACGAAATTCTGAAAGATCACCAATCTTCATGGCCTATATAATCTGCATGACTTCAGCTCCACCTTTTTTGTTATTTTGTGATTGTCTGTCTATTGATGCGCTGTTCCTGAAATTAATTTGTGTAAATTTATTTTCTTTTACAGATGGAATGGATGTAGCAAGCATAGAACAGAAGGCTTTACAATTCAAGGAATTTAGTAAAAGAAATCAAGAATCTGTGGTCGAACTCTTCGTAACACTGTTCACTAAAGTAAGTTGTTATATCTGTGATGTAACATTTATTTAATGATAAAAGTAAATAATTGACCTCACTGAAACCGTTGATATAAATTTGAATCAAGATTAAATGCAGATTCCCAAATTTCTGTAAGAGCATACTTGAAAACTGCAACGATCTTTTAACTCATTTGTCATTGATTGTGTTTCATCCATGGACATCACTATCCATATCTCATAAATTTTCATAAGATTGACATTCTCAATTCAATTATTTTCTCGACTTGGACTTGCTTTTAAATGGGCTTAGTCTGGGTTAGAATGTAGGTATAAAGTACAAACCAGTTTTTGCCTCAGCTTCAGTTAGCATGTCTGAATTCGACTCTTTTTTTTTTTTTTTGCACCTATTTATTTGAGGGCATTTCTCATGCAGTTATGGCAGAGCTTTTATCATGTGTCCTACATAGAATCATTTATTTCTGTCAGGCAAATTTTTTGGTCGTAATTTATGGCATTATGAAACTTGTGTCAAGTTCAATGGTGCTCCTGTTGTATAGCTGGTTTAAGTACTTTAAACGTGCTTGTTGGCTATTTAGTGAGATACTTCTCTTATCATTTTTGACTGCTCGATGGAATTTTCTTTTATTTCCTTATAGTCATCCTACAGTACCCATACTATTTTTTTATGTTTTAGTGTTTTTGTATTGTTTATTTAATCATATAGTTGAATCCAGATTCCTTCTTTGGTCATTATCCTTTCCTTCCTATACAAAATTGTCTTTATAAATGAAAGGTGATTGCTGATGATTCTGGCTTCAATATTTTTTAGTCCTTCCTTGGCTGTTAAGATCCTTTTATGTTCATTGTTCATAATCTTTTCTTTCATCTATTATTCTTCTCCTTTCAACTAAAGTGCCTTATTGAAAAACTTAATATCTCTATTCCTCGTGATGTATGTAGATGTTGTTTCCTTCCACAATCGTAAGTCCTGCCTCAGGGGTTTGTACTTCAGAATCTACACTATCATTTTAGGTTCATCAAAGGCTTGAAGAATTGTTCACTATACATTATCTTGGGTTCATTTGATATAGAAATCTTGTCGATGACAGCTGATCTTTAGTATCTTATCGAAAAAGTTCAGACTCTTTTTTAGCCTTTTACCTAGTCTTATTTCATTGTCTCATCCAGTGCCTCTGCCTTCGTGGAGTTCTTGTGGAGGCAATTTGAGTTTCAAATACTGGCTTTGGATATCTGTGTCCCTTGTGCATGCACAATACTAGAAAATGATTTGTTATCAATTAGATCTTGCCATTACCCTGAGTCTAGACAAAAATTGTGAACAACAGATATTATTGCCTGCAATGGTCCTGTCCATGTTCTGGTTTTTTGCAGTTATACTATATTACTATTCTCATGCAAATTGTTCAACCACACTCAATAGCTACAGAATGCAACCGATCTTTTGTCATCAATATGCATGCTGATTCAGTTGTGTATTGTGTGCAGTTATCATCAATCCAGAACCTATGGCAGGAAGGTCTTTGTGCCAGTATTTACCAAGGATCATGGATCTCTAAGATTTGGAAATCAAAAATTGGAAAAATGAGTGTAAGAAGATTGCCAATAATTTGTTTTAGGAAGTGATGTATTTCTTTTGTACTGCAAGTACATATTTCTATTTTTTTTCCAGGTTGAAGATTTTTCAGATCAATCTCAAAACATTGCTAGATCAGTTGGGAAGGGTGGGATTCAAAGGATCAACAAATGCATTCAAGATTCTCATGATCATCTAATGTGTTTTATGAAGGGTCAATTTGAAGCTTCAAAGTTAAAGGAGTTGCTATTTGGTTCCTTTGATGTGATTGCTGAAAAGAACAAAATTCGCCAGAAAGGGAAGAAGAAGTCACATAAGAAGAGACCTCTTCATTCTGTTGCTCTAGATGATATATCAACCATGAGCATAACAGAGGGTGCAACCAAGGGTTCAATAAAAAGAGCAAGGCATGATACACATGAAAGGGGACAAGCCATTGCTATATCAAGGAAGGGCACAACAGAGAGTGCAACCAAGGGTGCAAAAAAAAGAGCAAGGCGTGATACACATCTAGGGCGGCAAGCCCCTGCTTATCATTATACTCCAATAATGTCCTTCCGTTCCTCAGGATATTCTCTTCAATCACAATCTATTAGTGGGCAAGCCTCTGTTTATCATTATACTCCAACTATGTCGTTCTGTCCCTCAGTATCTTCTCTTCAATCGCAATCTAGTAGTGGGCAAGTTCCTGCTTATCATTATACTCCAATGAAGTCATTCCGTCCTTCCGTATCTTTTCAGTCACAATCTAGTAGTGGGCATGCTCCTGCTAATCATTACACTCCAATGAAGTTGTTTCGTCCTTCGGTATCTTTTCAGTCCCATTCTAGTAGTGGGCAAGCTCCTGATAATCATTATCCAATGAAGTCGTTCCGTCCGGAATCTTTTCAGTCACAATCTAGTAGTGGGCAAGCCCATTCTACTTATTATCATTATATTCCAATGATGCCATTTAGTCCCACAGCATCTTCTCTTCAGTCACAATCCAGTCATGGGCTACATGCGTTGAGACCATGTATTCCAGTTCGGCTGCCTTCTGCATCAAATTATAATCCCAATAGTTTCCATCATGTCTATGGTTCAAGCCAGCTACCATTAGCTTATCAACTTCATCATACTTCAGACTTCATGCCTGCCGCACACCAAACTCATATTAAACATGATTATCACAATCAATATGATAAGAATCATATGATTAAGGGTCGCTCTATCAGCCATGAGTATCATAATCATTATGATCATAATCATATGATTCAGGGGCCTTTCTATGATGGCCGTAGTAATTTGTGGCCTATCTAATGTAGATAATAATCATAATCGTATCATTTTCAGCCTCAGGTTGCTGATGCTCATGAATGGATTTTATATTTCCTGTATGAAAGCTTTTGCGTCAAATGTACCTGGGCCAGAATTTCTAGGATGATGAACAACGGCCAACACCATTCTAAAACAAAGGTTGATTTATTTATTGATGGTCTTGTTTATCTTTATTATATTTCATTAGCATCTTATTTAATCTAAGAATTTTATAGTTCTAAAAATTAAACAGTTTCTAAATTAGTCTTCTGTTTATCTTTTTTCAGATTATAACTTTCGTTTTAAGTAATTTGATGTTAGCTTTTTTTTTAATTGTTGTACCGACGATGACGCAATATGTTCATGTGTGCATTGCAAATTCAGTTTCCTTTCACATATTTGTTTTCTTATTACTTTAGTTGAATCAATATTTTACTAACATTGAGAACAAAATGATAAAAAAATGAATAATTGAATGAAAAAAAGCTTATTTTTATAGCCTTTGATATTTGGTTTATCAACAAGAAATAGTATGGTGATATAACTAAATTAGTAGTTGCAAGACTAAAAAATAAGGTCAACTTGAACAATGAATTTAATTTTTAATTTAGAATTCGTATTCTTAATACAAAAAAACTTATTATTACTTTTCTTAAACTTATAGTGTATGAAGATGCTAATCATATTATTATAGTCTTGTAGTAATTAGGGTTAATATTTATAGACTATATGTTATTACTATTTTTTTTGTTTAATATTTTACAAATGGATCAATTTCCCGCTTAATCGATTTGATGAATTTGACCTGAATTATAAATAAGCCTCTTCAAATCGATGACCAACCAATCCCATTGTTATATAGTGTATTTTATTGTGTTGTATTTTATTTAGAAGGATTTAGAAAGACAAATACGAAAACTAAATATAAATAAAATTACCATTTGAGTGATAATATGGAAAGACACTCACTCTTAGGTAATCTGGATTGCCACTTCATAAGCAATTTGCATTGTTAGGCAATTCAGATTGCCTACAAATTAAAATAAGTAAACAAAATAATCTGGTGAACTCACGTAATTTTAAGTTAAGATTATCAGTAATCTACAAAGACTACCGATAATGTTGGATGGTGGTAACATTTAATGCATCATAAAATAGCTCATAAATTAATTAAGTGCGATATATAAGGGTTGGAATATACAAAAAAATGTTGACTATGCATTTATCTATAGGTAAACATTAAAAAAAACACAATGAATTTAATTTTTAATTTAGAATTCGTATTCTTAATACAAAAAAAAACTTATTATTACTTTTCTTAAACTTATAGTGTATGAAGATGCTAATCATATTATTATAGTCTTGTAGTAATTAGGGTTAATATTTATAGACTATATGTTATTACTATATTTTTTTTGTTTAATATTTTACATATGGATCAATTTCCCGCTTAATCGATTTGATGAATTTGACCTGAATTATAAATAAGCCTCTTCAAATCGATGATCAACCAATCCATTTGCGACAAGATTGTATGAAACACTTAGTAGTCTACTTGCTTTGCCCATGGATTTTTATCAATAATCATGATTGTGTAACAATCAATTTAAGAGGAATTTGATAAGTTATCCATTGTCACTGTATTTGTTCAAGTTTTGTGTTGAGAGGTTAGGACATATATATAATTAGGATTCACCATAAAGTAAGCATTGACAACAAAAAAAAAACATAGTGTTTAGAAGAAATTGGCCCAAGGTATCTCATTTGCTCTTGTTGATTATTCTCTTGTGCATGTCGAAGCAATGCACAAGGCTTTTGTATATTTTATGTGTTATGATGCAATGGGTTTAGTAGAGAGTAGTGCTTAAACATAAGGATAGCACTCTTAGAAATTAAAATAATAACATGATTGAATGGCGTAGTTTCAAGGTGTGACCCCGAGAGTCGTAGCCTACAACAACAAAGATCGATGGATGTGATTCATGCAATTAATAGATGCACTGGTAGATTACTATTAAGTTTTAATCCCTTTGTTGGGGGAAATAAATTAGTGCCAATGTAACGCCCCGAAGACGACTAATCACACGCGACCAAATCGATATTCAATACGCGGCTTGATGCTTTTCGGGACGCCACGTCGATATAAAAATTACTACTTAGTCATTGACCTACAACAAGAATAAATATAAATATTAAAACTTAATATCAATCAGTGAAAGCTTAATAACAATTAAATAAGAGGTCATATTCTTAACTTAACCTTATACTTCACCATGTGCAAGGTCAATTCGTCATGAGCATAATGATCATTCAATCCATCTATTACATCCTCGATATGATCATCTCTAGGATATGTGCAGGGGAAATCCATCCCATGAGCTTGTGCCCAGTATATAAGTCATAACAATATGAATGACACATTGCCATCCTTTATGGTTCTTTGACACTTAACCATTTTAATCATAATGCAATGAAATGCCCTAATTCAATAATTAACATATTATATTATATATGCATTAATAACAATATAACAATAACACTAACAATCTATCAATATGGTCAACATATGTGTAATCATTATCTTTGCATAACTTTTATGCATAAATAAAATAATATTAATTATGTCATTATATCTTTGACTTTAACCAATTTCATATCAATGACAATAGCTAAAATGAACACTCAATACATTAGGCTTCCTAATGTTCAATATCAATAATAATAATGCTCATGTTAGACTTATCTTATTTGTTGCCATTTGATGACCGTAAGTCTCCTTTGTGACTTTCTCGAGCCGTTCCCATATGAAGTCGTCCCCATATAATATAGGATCCGTGATCCATCAATGTCAATCAATCGATAGGTTCCCCCTGGAGCTTTTATCCGTCAACCATCAAATGGGCAGCTCTATGTTCAATGCAATCAATTTTAGTGAGCCAATTACAATAATTGGAGGTTGGGGTAACCAGACGCCATATGTGGTTAGCTAAACCACGGGATACGTTTGCTCCCACGAACCCTTTTTCAGAGATCCACCACCCCACATCTGGGTCAATAACAATATGATGACGAGTCCTCCAATTCGGTAGGCACCCAATTTGATGCTCCAATTTCAGTTTCAATCAATCAATACATCATTACATTAACATTTTAACCTATTATGACTGAACATACAATACGTGTTCTAGGTTATCAATCAATGAACTCAATTTAAATAAACCATAATATTATATTAATTCTGGGGTAAGGTCGATCGAACCTACCCAAGAGTTGGTCGCCCGACTCATCGTATGGTGATCGTTCGACTTGAGGGTCGGTCGAACTTTATTCGACTGACTTTCACTACTGATGTCCATGAACATCATCCGAGTTGAGAGTCGGTCGGACCTACTTTAGTCGACTTAATTGCTGACTTTATCTAACATTAAGGTCGGTCGGACCGACCCATGCCCTAAGTTCGACCGACCTTTCTAAAAATAGTAAAATATCGATGTGAATCCTATATGATTTTTCTAAATTTTCGATATCAATACAACAATCAATGTGCCACTCTCATTACATAGCATGAACAATACAATATACTTTTCAATCAATAATAATATAGACTTTACTAGCATGTGAAAGTCCTAGGTTTCAATGTGACATAGCAATGATTCTTGGAGCAATTAAGTTGATATGTAACTCATGTACTTAAAAATATTCTTAAGAGCATCACTTAAGAGTATCACATGAACATACTATAATTTACATACTTGCTGTCCACTTCAGTCATTAACAATAATGATATCGATTTTCTATCATTTGAGCAATGTCATATAACTTATATCAACTACACCACCAATTTCACCATTTGACACCTAATCAAGCCAACATTTATAACTCCATTTACACCAATCCAAATCATATGAAATTAACTCTCTTTAAGGCCATATTAAAGCATCTATCTACAGACTAAAGATTAATTTATAATCATTCATTTTTAATTTACTACATATTTCACAAAATGATCATGATATAATTCGGAATAGTTCGATAGTGTCTCGGTGTTTTGATCATAACTTTCAAAATATAATTCATATAATTCAGAATGAGGTGAAATCAATTCCAATACAAACTAGACTTTAAGGACTACATTTTGACATATCATACACAATTTTGGGACAACTATTTTCTAGCGAAACTGACCTCGAAAGAGAAGGTACGAAATCTGGACATAAATTATAATATATTGCTATATTTCAATAAACTACAAACATCCATATGAATCCATGATCTCCTATGTTTATCAATAATAGTTATCTTAATCCATCACAAAATCCATGATCATAGATAAGAGGGATTAAGGTATCCCCTTACATACCTTTTTCGTATCTATAATGTTCTCTTTGCTACTTGAGTCAATCTTCTTCCCATTCTTCTATTCCTCTCTCCCAAACTTCATGATCTACCTTCCTCATGATCCAACATCATCTCCTCTTCATCTCTTGCACTACTTCAGCTTCAACAATGGAGCTAGGGATCTTTTAAGCCTGTTGGACGGATTCCATAAGGAGGAACAACACAACTAGTTGGGAAAAATGTTAATTTCTAGTTTGGTGCCCTTACATTCAAAGCTTAGTGGGTTTGGTTTAGTGAGCAACATACTAAGTTATTGGTTAGTACATCATTAATGGGTTTGGAGGTCCAATAGGTGTTCATTTAAGTGAGGTGTGTGGTCCACCATACATGGGAAATATTACATTCTTCCCTGCTTTAAAAGAATTCATCCACGAATTCTCATTTTCAATAATATTTATCATGCTTACGCTGCACTAAGTAAGAGATTCAATCACCATATGGTTTCATCTAAGCTCCATAAGAAAATCGCTATTTTCATAGCTATAATCACTTCTCTAATCTCGGCAAGACAATATATATCTTCATAACTCGATCATTTTTGAAATTAATATTCTCATTCTCTATTGAGATTTTGATCACAATGATAACCCATCATAAAAGCTTATCTTGAATTCAATCAAACATCTTTAGAATATATATTAGCCACAATTATTTTAACCATATACAACCATTTCAATTATATGATCGGACAACAAGTATGCCTTTAATACATTGACTCCAAAATCTTTGCATTGTGTGATTCCAACTTAATTATCGAATATCATTTCCATAAAGTATGATATTTGAGTCTTCACAAATATCTTTCATCATTTTCAATTATGAATCTACTCTTTATATTTGGACAATCATATTCAATAAATCCAATTGCATGTCATAACACTAATATTATATTTAATCAAATAAAATTAATATTCATGGAATTCAATTCATAAAAGACTTCTCGTTTAGTCACTTTCTCCCAATATATAACTCATAGTTATCATATTGACTCCATAATAATTTTCATTGGCATGCACGCAATTTTTCTAACTTTTTCACTTTCTATCGTTTAACAATGTCATGGTAATTAACACCTGAAATAATTCATTCCATCATATGTGCAATAAATATACTCATGTATCATTCTCATTTGAACCTTAATTAGTAATACATGCCATTAGTTCATCCATGCTAATCCATATCATTATGTTTTCCTTTAATGTCCCATATCATTCTATTTGTTTGTCAAGACAACACGTGTCCACCTAAATAATCAACACTCATAATTCTTCCAAGATGTTTCCAATAGTTCACATTAATCAATTTGGACTTGTTCTATCGACCAATAATACCTTCATTTTTTTTAGATATAACATTGAAATACTAAGATAATTGGTTCCTCTTCTTATCTATCAAATGCTCTCATATGCTTATAATACACACTTATTTTTCAAGAAAGATTGTCACAATCCCATTATCATTCATTTCAATTTTCCTTCACAACATATGATCAATTTCTAAGTCCATCATACAATCACATTCACTTCTTTTTCTGACCACATGATATCACTTTACTCATCAATTCCTATTAATCACATTTTCATTCTTTTGAAATCAAAGTTTAGGCATTGTTCTTATTGAAAATTAACACTTAATAAATTTCAAAATTCATATGGTTCCAAATTATATGTTCCTTATTTCAAGTATGACACGATTCCCAAACCTTTGCACTTCAATCATTATCATTCCATAGGGAGATAACAAAATGATGACCTTTAATAAAACCTCATCTTTAATATGTGTGTGTGCATATAATCATTAGAAAAATTATGCATAAAAAATATGATGTGAGCAAATTTTTAGTGTTGAGATCATTTTAAAGGTTTCCCCAACAAAAGGCATTATGAAGGTCAGTAGAAGGGGAAAGCCTAGCCCCCCAATATGTAGGCTCATTTGAAGTGGTCCAACTAGTGGTGAAAGGAACTTGTAGATTGAAATTAAACCCTTCTTATAGGCATGTAAATAATTTCTTCCATATGTCCATGCTTCGAATGTACATGCATGACAATGACAATGTGATTAGATTTGAGGATTCAAGCCTTAAATAGGATTAGGCATATGAGGATTAGCTGATGGAGATTCTAGAGTACCAAACTTTAGAATAGCATGGAGTCATCATCACGGTGCCGAGACAACATGAGAGCAAATGCGCAAGGAGTTCCCTAACCTTTTTTATGATGAATATTTTTTAAGGGGTTTACAATGTAACAACCTGATAAGATAAAAATACTATCTTAAAATAATTTAGAATTTAACAACCCAATAATTTTGCAATATTATAATTAAAAGTTTTATTTTATCAAAAAATTTATTTCTTATAAATAAAATATTCATAGAAATTTGGCCCCTTTATTCTCCTATGTGACCACAAAATCTCTCTCTCTCTCTCTAAGCTAACTCTAAATTTTTTTGTGTTTCTTCTCAGGTAAGGAGTTATTCTCCTTTGATTAATCGTTTCATCATTCTCACATTGGATCTTATTAGAAGAAAACAAACATGAATGAATTGCATCTAAAGGAACAATCTCTAATGCGAAGAGGAATGGGATGGAGAAGAATTTAGGAACTTAAAAGCCTTGTGTTTCTATCGAAAAGGTATGTTTGGTGGATCCCTTATCGATATAATATCTTTAATAGTAAGAGCATGACTAGGGCCGAGGAATCAAATGTTTCATGAATGTTTTGATGTACCTGAGCTTGTGTTCCTTTAATATTGTTAGGTCGATGGATTTTTGATATAATTGGTTTGTACAGAAATCATAATTGATGCTTCATCCAAGATTTGAAGGGGTTTTACTCGTCCAAAAGCTATGACTAATATATCATCAAATGTTCTATTTTCTATAAAAATTCATCCAAATCCGAGGTTTATAGAAAAAAAGTTTTAACTGAAATACTAACCTTATGTGAGAAGTAGTGTGTTCAACTTAGAAAATATATCGTAAATTATAAAGATCAAAGGGGATCTAAAAATTATGGAGTAGTGCGATGCTTATTTAATATTGTATTAGAATTTGGAATGACCTGAAAAGATAAGTATAGAGAATGTTATGAATTATTTAAGATTCAATTATCAAAATATAATATGAAACATATTAGGATTATTTCAGAATTTTTTGGGAGAAAATTATAAGTAGATAAAATTTGAGAAATTTACTAGTAAGGCTCCAAAGGGTCTACTTTTACAAAAAAATTGGATTCATCCAAAAAAATATCTAATTTAAGTTATGAATTTTAGATATAATATACCAAATTTGTCTCGTGTTAAAAATTGCTACCATGTATAGTATTCTTCCAAATTGTTCATGTTTACATTAGATTATTGTTAAGGAATATATATGGCAGTTTAGACAATTGAATTTACTTATTATGATATATATCATTGATGTTAATGTTCCATGATATGTCGTGAATTCATTATGATTTATGATATATGGTTATGACTGTTATAAAATTATAATGTGCAATATGTTATGTTGAATCTAGGATCCCGAGTGTTTTGATGATCACAAATTTGTAAGGGAACTTAGTCTATACTGATGAACTTGTTGAGCTGATTTCTGTAACAGGATGTATTCAAGTTCAGAGTAGTGGTCGACCATGAGTTGAAGGAATGGACGATCTGTGCACATGTAATATATATCAGAAGAACTACATGTGTGCAGTGGTCGTCCTAGGCATATGAAGCGGTCGACCAACATTAAAGGGAGAATATATGTGAAGAGCAGAAGCATGGTATATGAAGAGGGATCAGGGGTTGATCGGTCGACCAGAGATGAAGGAAAGACGACCGGAGTAAAAGGCTGAACTGAGGAGGTCGCCCAATGTTGAGGAATGAGTGACCCCAAGATAACACTTTCAAACCATAGGTTGAAGAACGGACGGTCCAAGGAAAAGTGGACGCCCAGAGAAGACTTAGCCGAAGAAGGAGTTTTGGCTAAGCAAAGGAGTGGTCATCCGAAGGGCTCAAGGTGGAGACAGTGGACGACCAGCAGACTGCCAATGTTGAGGTTGGATGTCCAGAGGACTCAGGATGGAGACAGTGGATAACCAAAGCAGAAGGCAGAAGGATGAGTGGTCGACCGCAGGATGAGTGCGGGCGACCGGTTGACATCAGGTGAAGACAGATGACGTCCGAAGTCTTGGAGAGAAGACAAGCGGGCGCCCAGGAGATGCTAATAGAGATTCATAATATCTAAGAATTCATCAAAAGCATTAAACATCGCAAGGCATACACATAAGAAATTGGATAAAATGAGATTTATATAAAAAAATAGGGTTGTTTCATGTTTTCCCTCTTTACAATAAAAATCTCCAAAAATAAAAGCTAATTAAATACATGGGAGTTCATCCTTTTATAAAAAATGAGAAAATAATACAATAGAAGTAAATTACAAAATAATTACACCTCTAGATGACGATCGCCTAAAGAATTCTGTAGCACTTCGTCTTCTCCTTCTGTTGGCTCTCCCAAGCTTGAAGCATCTCCTCAATGAAGGTTTTCAAGGTTCTTGATGTTACAAGAGTCCTAGTTTTGATGAAATTCGTCAAGGGGAAGATCATGCTTGAAAATAAATCATGGCCGTCAAAAAAGAACTTAAAATGGCTCAATGTCGTGAATATTAATTTTCTCCGCAAATTGTCACGGCCTGTGGCAAAAGTGTCACGACCGTGACTGAACGTCGGTTCTGGTCGCAGTCATGTCACGACCTTAACTGAATGTTGCCATTCAGATCCTACAATTGTTGCATCCAAAATGAATGGTTGTCTTCTTGTGTTTCTGATTTGCTTCCACAACCAATCAACAAGTAAGTATAGATAAACAAAATCTCAAAGTAGTTTACTGAAACCAAAATAGATAAGGATTAAAAAATCCCTAGCAATGACGCCAAAAACTTGATGCGTGCTAAGATGTCATAAAAAAATTGTAAGCAAGTGCCTTAATCGTATCAAATAATAGAGATGTGAGTAGAGTATCATTCCTACGAACATTGGAATTATTCTCTATCTAATCCCACAAAATAATAGGAGATAACATGGTTTTTGATAAAAAAAATATTTTTAAAAGATAAATTGCGATGACAACAAGCAATGTATTAGGATGAGATAGGATAAAATAGGGATAAACTTTGTTCCACCGCAAGATTAATCAAAGTTCAATTATTATCTATGTGGATTATTATCTACTCAAGATATGATTTTCTCTTCAGGATGAAGCAACTATTTTAATTCTAAATAGACTCGAAGCTTTCCTCTTTTGGATGCCACTTTCATCTCCTAAGATTAAGGTGTGTTATTGTATTTTCTGATTTTTTATCATTCCTCTCTAGGATGAAACTCTAATAGCTCACACACCTAAATATTCCTCTCCAGATGCTACTTGTTTAAGCCATGCAATGCCTCGATTAAAATCACAAATCAATCTCAAAGACTAAAGAGAAACAAGAATCTACTATTCTATCTAGGATCAAGACCTCAAATAAACAATGAAAAAGCATTAAGAACAACATTGATGATCATATGAAATTTATAGAACTAAGATTAATTAAATCAAGGGTTCCACATGTGTTCCTTTACACTAAAATCACTCATTCATCCTACAAAATTAGAGAGAAGAAATACAAATAAACTAAAACACCTCGATAATCTTCCTCAACTTCTACGAAGAAAAATCTCTTCTTCTTTTTCGGGTGTTAGGCTCTCTCCTGGCTTGAAGCATACCCCACAATGAATCTTTGAGACCGTATTTATAGATTTCACAATATTCCATGTCTTGAGTAGAGTCCTAGCCTTTTGAGCTTTGTTTTTACCAAAATTTCATCAGAATTTTTGCTCAATCTCAAGTCTAAATCCTCAAAAGATAAGATTTGATTGGTTTAACTAAAATTTCTCTTGGATCAACATTTCATTGCCCACGATAGGATTCTCATGACCATGACCAAAAGTAGAATTTAGAGTTATCGAGATTTCACGACCCATGACAGAGTTTTCATGGTTGTCATAGAATCGTTGCTTCTTCTCTTGAAAATCTTCATGGGCCATAACCAACATGTCATATTCGTTATCATACACATCGTCCATCATCACCTCATTTGCTCAAGGCCATGAAATTTCCATCAATGTCCATGATTTAAATTGGTATACTTCGATGTAGATGCTTTCATGACCATGAAAGTAGCTTCACAGGCCGTGACATTCAGCACTGGCGTGATATGCAATTCACATTTCCTTCGCATCATTAGTGTCACACCCGTAAAAGTGGTTTCATGGCCCATGAAGACTCATCAATTATTTTCCCTTTGCGTTCACGAGCGTGAATGATCCGTCAAGGCCATGACGAGCATATAAATTTTAAGTTTGCCTCTAAATTCACTACAATTCATTGTAGTCTTCTTTTATTTCTCTATTAAATGTTTTGGGCATACAATAAAACAACATCATGTAGACTTTGACTTTTGAAAATTAATTAAAGTGAATTTCTAGATAAAATGATGCATGAAATGATAAAATTAATAAAGAATCAACATCATATGCTATGAAAAATAAGACTAAATTATCATGCATCATCTAGTTTTATGGGTTTTCTATAACACCCAGCTCCTCAGAAAAGAAAAGAAAGAAAACGGGCCAACAAAGACCACGCCTGAATAGGAAGCGGGTAGTGTTACACCCTTACCAAGACAAGTCAAATAAACAAAGAAAATAGATCGTGTTTGGGTGGGACAGTCATCGTGTTTCGCCTGCGTGACAAAATCCTAATGTTAACTAAATTAGAGTTTCGAATTTGATTTCATTTTAAACTACCTGGAAAACCTAGATTTATCTATATAAACCCCAAACCACGAGTTATTTTTCTCTTAGCTCATTATTTGCTCCCCCAAACATTAGGAAGCCTCTCTCTCTCTCTCTCCCTCACTCTCTCTCTCTCTCTCTCTCTCTCTCTCTCTCTCTCTCTCTCTCTCTCCCTCAATTTGAAAATTGTATGCACTTAGTAAAAGAAAACTCGAACGGATATATAATAGCAAAAATATGCTTTTTGTTTTATTTTTTTACTGATTTATAAATACACTCTTGTATATACACACACAATGTCTTCTAATTAAAAAAATATATAGGTAAGTGGTATATGTTCTTAAAATAAAAGTTCATGCTAATTATTGAATAAAAAGTAAAAGTAATGATTGGAAATTTGGCGGAGGTATCTTGGGCCAATGTTGTGTGATATAGATATATCTATCTTTAGAAAAACGGACAGTATTGATTTGTTGTCCAGTACTTTTCCTTTTCCAAATTTCTATCAAACTTGTCAAATTGAGAGAATGTAGACTAATTCTTCGCTATTTGTTTATCCTACAATGCACTAGTGATCAACCTATTTTTATCATATTTGAACAAGTCGTAGTTGTGCCACCTCACCTCCTCTTGATTATATAAAGTCGTAGTTGTACCATACCCAAGCTTCCTTGTTAGCGTAGTTTTGTTTCTCTAACACACTTTGATAAATAAATATCATCTCTCCTGATCAATCAATCATCGAAACATGCCAGGAGTTGTCATTTCATCTGGTGGGGGCTCAAATGATTTCGAGGGAAAGATCACATCTTATGTGGTCCTTTGCGGTGTCATTGCTGCAACCGGTGGATTGATGTTCGGCTATGACATTGGAATATCAGGTTACACTTGTCACTATATTTTGTTGCTTTATTTGTTCATGTTCCACCTCAAAAGCTACATACATACAAATATATACATATATATATATATATATATATATTAACATACTTTAATACATTGTTCATTTAATTTGTTATCCAATTTGTAATATTTTATATTTAATCCATCCTACACTAGGCATGTAATTAATGGTCAATTGAAAAAAAAATGACCATATATATATTCTTAGAAGAAATTATTAAAGAAGGAGATGGATCCATCCAATATCAGGAGGGGTGACATCAATGGATGATTTCTTGGAGGAATTCTTTCATGCTGTGTTTGTGAGGAAGAACGAAGCAAAGGAGGATAACTACTGCAAATACGACAACCAAGGCCTTCAACTCTTTACCTCGTCATTGTACCTTGCTGCCCTGGTCGCGAGCTTCTTTGCATCAAAGACATGCACAAAGTTTGGGAGGAAGATTACAATGCAAGTAGCTTCCATCTTCTTCCTGGTAGGTACGTTTCTAAATGCTGCAGCTATGAATCTTGCCATGTTGATCATTGGAAGGATCCTTCTTGGCATGGGCATTGGATTCGGCAACCAAGTGAGTCCTAGCTAGCTAATCTACACGTTAATTATTTAGTTAATTAATAACTAGCATAGTTAAATCATAATTTCTAATATATGTATTATATATGTATATATATATATTATATATATATATATATATATATATATATATTGATGTAGGCGGTGCCCCTATTCTTATCGGAGATTGCTCCAGTGCGAGTTAGAGGAGGCCTCAACATCTTGTTCCAATTGAACGTGACGATCGGAATTCTCATTGCAAACTTAGTCAACTACATGACCTCCAAAATTCACCCATGGGGATGGAGGTTATCACTCGGCCTTGCTGCTGTGCCTGCAATAGTATTGTTCCTAGGATCCTTGATAATTACAGAGACACCAACAAGCCTAATCGAGCGAGAGAAGAAAGATGAAGGTCTTGAGATGCTTAAGAAAATTAGGGGCACAGAGAAGGTGGAGTTGGAGTATGAGGAAATTGTGCATGCTTGCGAGATGGCACGACAAGTGAAGCACCCATATCGAACACTTATGAAGCGTAATAGCCGCCCACAGCTAGTTATCGCCGTAATGATGCAAGTGTTCCAACAATTCACGGGGATCAATGCCATCATGTTCTATGCTCCTGTCCTCTTTCAAACGATTGGGTTCAAGAGCGATGGATCATTGTTGTCTGCTGTAATCACGGGGGGCGTAAATTGCTTGTCCACAGTTGTTTCCATTGTGTTGGTGGACCGAGTAGGAAGGAGGGTGATGCTACTTCAAGCTTGCTGCCAAATGCTAATATCTCAGGTTAGTTTATTTTTTTTATTCTTTTAATATTATATATATATATATAATAATATCTACCTATATACATACATACATACATACATGTAGGTGGCAATCGGGATCCTTTTGCAACTACATTTGAAAACCAACAATAGCCTTAGCCCAAACGTATCGATTTGGGTGGTGATACTTGTATGCGTGTACGTCTCAAGCTTTGCATGGTCTTGGGGTCCTCTTGGTTGGTTAATTCCAAGCGAGACCTTCCCTCTTGAAACAAGAACAGCTGGGTTCGCCTTTGCTGTTAGCTCAAACATGTTGTTCACCTTCGTCATAGCGCAAGCCTTCCTATCCATGCTGTGCCACATGCGTGCTGCCATCTTCTTCTTCTTTGGTGGCTGGATCGTCGCCATGGCATTTTTCGTGGTGTTCTTACTTCCGGAAACAAAAAATGTGCCCATTGATGAAATGGTGGACAGGGTATGGAAGCGACATTGGTTTTGGAAGGGCTTTATGGGTGGTGATGTATGATGAAATTAAACTAACCATATCCATATCATTATGAATATTCAAGGCCCCAACAACTTTCTGAGTTAACATGTATTTACTTATGTACCTACACTCGGAGACCCAAACAAATATACGTGCATGCATGTAAACTTTTATCCTCTCGATTTATATATTTATTTAATGCGAGGTTCACAATTTGATTCCTACAAACATGCATGCATTCACAATTTGAATATTTGAGTTATAAATAATTCACCACAAGTGAAATGACAATAATGTATGTCTATCAAACGACATCTGCAACTTACATGTGGCCATTATTTATAGTCCATCCAAAGGCTCATTTGAATCTGAACTTCTACCTAACAATGCATGTCTCAATATGTATGCATAATGATAAAATACATATTTGTTTGTTTTCTTTCGTGATGATATCCCGACACCTCGTGGCGTTACACGATTGACAAAATATTAAACTTTCAATACAAAAGCTACCTAATTCTTTTTAGAAAATTGTTAACTTTAGATTTTATCTAACCTAAAATATTTGTTTGTTAACTTTTAGTTTTAAGCATAAAATGATAAGAATTTATTGGACATATTCTCAATTACTCTTGTTAAGAATTTATTTCTCTTACCTTTGTATTTAGAATTCAATAAGTCTCGAGCAATGTTTAAACATTAGAACCAATGTCGAACCAATATGCAGATCGTGGTTTAATGTGTTTGAGGTTTAAATTAAAATTCAATTGGACACTTTAAAATAAAATCATTTATAATGGTAAACATAAATTATGAATAATACTATATAAAATAATTTAGTAATAATCTCTTTGTGACTAAATAACAATTTTAAAGTATTAATTTTACTTTATTTAAAATAGTATATAAAAATAATTATAATAGTTTTAATTCATTTTTATATGTATTGTTATATGTTCCTCCCTTTATTTTTTTCTTACATTCTTCCCTTAACACCATTCCTTTTATTTTCTTTTTTTCCCAATTTCCTATCATGCTTCTCCCTCCAATTGTAACGTCCCCAAGATCCCACTCGACACAAGCCAAGAGGGGGTAGTCCAAGGTGCATCACGCGAGATTCATTATACACTTCATTACATATATGGACTACAATAATTAATATATAACCCTAAATAATCATAAAGGCTTAACATAATCTGAATTAATGGTTTGTCACTCAATTCACATAATAAGTTTGGGCCCATGTGACCCATAAAAAGTCATAAATTCATTAAGTACATAACATAAAGTGAGCCTTTGGGCTTGTTCAACATAATAACATAAAGGTAAACAAACACTTAACATTGCACAACTCAATAAGCTTATCCATGTGCACAAAATTAGTCATGAGCATCGCCATCCAAGCCAGATCACATCATATCCACTACATTTCTAGAAACTCGAATGCATGAGAGGTCAACCTCTCATTAGTTTATGTAAAAGTCATCATAAAAATCATACATAACATATAATTTCATAATGAATACTTCCTTCATTTATGAATCGTCAGTAAGGAGCATATAACATATGATAAAATAACATAATCATATGATAATTAAACATTCCATATAACTTGACATGACATGAATATGAAGTGCAATCTTTTAATGCATTTTGATAGGATTTTATTTCTATCATTCATTACTTGGAAGAATGATCCCATCTTTGAATTCGATTTAGTCATCTCGATAGGTCTCCATTAGTTGTCCCCTCAAGACGATTTCTCACACATGTAGCAAAAGATCAAGGGTACCAATATGTGGCTACCTCGCTGATCCATTTTCCGTAACACTTAAGCACTTGATTACTAGGTTGAGCGTATCAAGAGTGGCAGGTGCCACCGATTTCCGACTTTAACTTTGGTCCTCACCTTGTTCATGAGATGTGGGCAACCACCACCAATTTCTCGACATCACACTTTGGCCCACATCCTCTCATTAGGCTTACACTGTTCTTCATACCTCTCTTTGTGTCGTAAATCTATGTTTGACTTGTCATTATACCATTGTTAGGGTTTAATACATGCATATGACATAAACATAGTAATGCATATCTTAATCATATTATGATTATCATTTCATGAACATAAGCATCATAAGAATTCATGAATTATAATCACGTAAGTGTCCATAACATTATAGCCATACTTATTGCACAATCATAAAACATGGCATTAGAACAATATAACTTATAATAGTTTGCATTACATAAGAAACTCAACCATAAGACTTTCATTATCATGAAAGACATAGATATTCATGGACATGACATGATAAAATGATCCAAAATGGAGCAAAAATGACCTCATTGGGTTGCTAGGGGCCTTAGCAATCCACTATAGTCGTAATGATGGCAACGGTCAAGTCATAACTTCTCTGTAGTGTGTGGCAAAAGGCTAACCATAGGCAGCTTAGGCTAATCTCACACATCGTCAATTAAAAATTAACAACTTAATCTAGAAACCTCTGTTTTGAGAAATTCCATTTTTTTTCTTCAAAGTAGACTCAAGTACTTAGAGATAACAGTCACATATTTTATTACCTTACCATTTATCTCTGAGAAATTCTAACATATCATCAAATTAGTTTCACTTCTAGTATTTGATAGTTGATCATTAAATCATTCATAACTTCTCTAGATTTATCATTTCAATTAATTTTAAGGACTGTAAAAAGATAGCCTAAGCCTCGAACCGTTACAAAAGATTCATTTCCTAATTTTACTTGTACAATTATGAGTGAATTAACAAGTCAAACATGCTACTACTTTGGATAGCATGATAATATGCTAGTTTTTCAATCATATCTTGTTATATACATTTCCAACAACAGATAGAAATTCTTCATCCCGTAGAAATTAGATTTCAATATCTATCCATCCATCCATATATTATACACTATTTCTCGATGAGTATAACCCATTAAAAATTTCATTGGAACACATGTATAAAATGTGAACAAAAATGGCATGAAACCATCAAGGAAATGTGCTATGTATCTCTTACGTAGTCAGTATAACTATTAATTTTTAGTTATAAGAACTACTTTTATTCGATGTAATAAAATTGGTGGCTGGATGAATTAAAATATTAGGTACAAATGTTATTAAATTTCAACATTTTCCTAATTTATCATGTCATTTACTATAATTAACTTATAAACTTAATAGTCTTATGGATGTATATTTCATTCAAAAATATAAATCATATGAATAATGACTATAGATCCTTTATCGAACAAGTAGTATTTTTCACATATTACAATGTAATTTTAATTTTTTTTCTATAAGTCCTAAATGTGACAGTTATTATTCTATATGAATAAGCCTACATAATTATTATATGACCTTCATTAAAATGTGTCATTCTCAAAATGCATGCATACCAATTAAAAGAGAAACCATAAAAAAAAGCATTTCATTTAATTGTATTGTATCATAACACCTTAAGTAATAAATGACATAATTAAACATTTCATACGAGTCATAATTCTTTAATAATTATTAGATATCTATTTTTAATGAATATGTGATATACTATGTTCTATATATAAACACTTACATTTAATGTGTTCCTCAATAATTACTAAATCAACAACATAAAATTGTCACATCTTTAAAGTCTTAGAGATAGACATAACAATCCAAACTGAATGATAAAATTCTTGAACCAAATACTATATCATGTCACCTCAAACTAAACATAACTCCTTTTATAAATAAATATTGAGATGTTTCATAAAAATAAATTTTCTTGTTATATCATTTGTTTTTTTTTCAAAAATCACTTTTCCTAATATGTATAATGCATAATTAGTGAACAATTTTTTTATTCATGAAATTTATTTCACCCCATGTAATAACTGATTATATCAATGAAAATGAAAATATCATCGATATGAAAATGATCAATTTGCTCGCACTAACTCCATTCTATACAAAAGTGACAAATAATTTACTTTTTATGAAACTAATTGAACAAATAAAACTTAAAATAGGAGAGTAAAAGTGCATTTACAGATTTACTAAAGGTTTAAAATCATGCACGCATCAAATATATAATGGCGTATAAAAAACTCCATAAACACAAGATATGTTTGCCAATGAAAATCATATCAAAATTTATACATGAATATATGTGCCATTAAAACTCCACGTCTGCGCAAAGATTTTAAAACAAAATTATTTCATGTTTTATTGTCTGTAATGGAATAAACAAATTTCCTAATGCGTGTGCAATAATTAAGAAATGAACCATAACATTCTTCCACCATAATTAAATATAAAGGCACAATTAATATCCCAATAGAGTAAAGTTAATGTATTTTTATATTTAATTAAAAATTATGCAATTTCCTAAATGGGATTTATATAATCATAACATTACAATATATGATAACATAACTGAAGATATTGTAACTATTCTTTAGTCATTCAAATATATCAATTACATAACATCACAATAAAATATGCTAAGAAGCACAAACCTTGTGCATGACATAAATTAATCATTATTTTATGATGCAAACAATATCTTAGCACACATTAAGATGAAATTAATATTTGGAGAAATTATTTTATGATGCAAACAACGTCTTTTTCAAAGCAAAATTTTGCATTATTAAGAAAGTATACCAAATTCATACTTTTAATAAATGCAACCTAAAATGCTTAGAAGAAAAACTATCATCTCATTCCAATTTTAGCCATAGCATAAATATATCTTATGTTTATAGTAGAAATCTACTAATTCATAGTGTAATGAAAATATATTAGTGTTAGGATAAATTAGGAATCATGCCTATTAAGAGTATTATTAACTTTCTTCATCAAGAAGTTTGCTCATGTAGTTAGTATAATTATTTATTTAATTTTTTATAAAAACTATTTAATTGAAATCAATTTAATTAATATAATAAAATCTTTCCATACTAATTTAAATTTCAATTATGTTTTAAATTCCAACCGGCCCGCCATGTCCGGATGCATTTAGACCCAAACTTTGTCAACCATACAATTAACTCCCAATAAACGATCATGAACCAGCCTTTACAGTACCAAAACACTAGTGTCTCATGAGGTTTTGGACAAACCAATCTTCTACGCTAACTTTTTTTAACACATTGTCCCTCTTCCAATTCAAATAACCATTCTACCTTGTGATCACCTTGTTCCAGTCTTGTTGCCTAGACAGGAGATCACCTATGTCTCAACCATTAGTCTTAGTTGCATCGTCCACTTTGCATTGTCTACGGGGCCTCATATTGTTCCTCCCTCGCTCCTCTCTCAGCTTGCCGTGACACATGTCCACTTTCATCAATGCAATCTCTCATTCTCGCTGCTGCACAACTGATGTAACACCCGGACATGGACCATGACCAAATATGGAAAGTGTCCAACCTAGATGCGAGTTGTGTTGCACTCAACACGTGAAACTAGATTGAATAAAAAATAAAGGCTCAACATGAATTGTGTTCAAGTGAGACGCATGTTGTGTTGCTCCCCAACCATGGTTAACGTGCCTAAAACCCCACATTGATCATGTTCAGTTTGAACATGGGTCGTGTTGTGACACACGAGATCAAATACGACTTGAAGATAAAAATGAATATTTTATTAGATTAATTCGGGGATAAAATAAAATAAGGGAGAGATTAAGTTAAGTTTGATTACACCTAGAAAATCTCCATAAATAGAGGGTCACAGGAGAGGCACCCTCATTATTCTTTCCTAAGCCCCAAGCACTAAAAAGCTGTTTGTGTGTTGTGTTTAACACGCAAATATTTCATGAAGTGAAAACAAAGAATAAAAGAACAAAAAAAAGATATGGTAAGACAAGATGAGATATGATTAATATTAGGAAAAAGGACAAGTAGAAGTCAAAGTTAAATTGCTATTCTAATCTTTTAATATTCCTAGTCCTACCCAAATTAGTTCCTATAGAACTCCTAATCATAAGTAAAATAAAATATATTAAGTTTAATTGGACTAGGATTACTACTAGAAAACCCTTGTAAAAAGAGAGTTAAAGTAGAGAGGGTGTCATTATTTTCCTCCCAAGCCAAGCTATGATCTCTCTCTCTCTCTCTCTCCTCTCTCTCTCCCTTCCTCCCTCTCTCTCTCTCCTGGTGGATGATGCGTAAAATCCAGCTGTGCAAAAGAAAAGCAAGCAAGTAGGGATATCGTTCCCATGAGAATTGTTGTGAATTATCTTAATCAATTCTAAGGTGATTTGGGAGAATCAATTTAACGAATGTTTATTTATATGTTCAAAACAGAAACTAAGAAAATAATTAGAAGAAGAAGTATAAATGTGATAATTGACTAGGTGAATTCAATAGATGGAGAATGCACGGGTTTGTTCACCACTAAGTCAATAGGATTCAATTAAGCACGGGTTATTCCTAATGATGGACTAGGTATGCTAAAGGTGTGATCCCCTCAACAGGTGCAATCACCTATCTTAATCTCAGAATTAATAAGGATGTTCTAATGAATCCACCTTGTATAAATCCTCAATTAAGATGCAATATTGTGCTGCAAACCTAAACTATTGATTGCTTAAACAAGACCCACTGATAGACCATGCAACCTAAATTTTAAACAAGTATTCAAACTGTGATATGCAATGGTAAGACTTATATTTCTGGATCAATTCTTCCTATAAGGACGAAGTCGAACAGCCTTCCAGCGAATGCACAATTCTTTTCTCCCAATTCAGCAGCCTCTAGCCTTCGTCTTCTCTTCTCCGAGGGTTGAATCAATGCCCAGCCAACCGTCCTCTCAATATTCTGAGAATATCCTTTTATACTCTGCTCCAAAACTAGGGTTTCGTCGTAACCTTCGGATCCAATCAATGTTTTCTCCACCAACAGTCATGATAAAATCCTATAAAAGTCTCTTATAACTCTTAAAAATGTCTCTTAATCAATCCTCCAAGGGTTCATATCAATTACACTTCTTTCTGGCGTTGATCTCGTGATAAACTCTGAAACCATAATCTCGTAACTTCATAGCGGCCCGTGAAGCATCATAACGGCCCGTAAGTTAACCATTTCCAATTAGTCTTCATACCTCACGGCCCGTAACAGAACTTCAAGCTCATAAGTCATGATCAGATGGGCGGCTTTAAGGTGTCACCATCGACTTACGACCCGTAACCAATTATCAAGACCCGTAACATTTGAATCTCTACTCTGCTGCCCACTGGAACGGTTGTGACCATGCATGATGGCTCGTAATGTTGCAACTGCTGATATCCTGGACAACGTCACAACCCGTAGCTTTAAATAACGACCCGTGACGATCTGACTGATCTGTGTTGGAGCCTCTATGAAGGTCATAATGTCGATATTGTGGTCGTAACCTTCATCTTCACGCCCCGTAGCAATATATCAAGACCTGTAACAGATTGAATTGGAGTGCTGCTTTGCACTGTCGAGGTCGTAACATTGAGTTGCGGCTCGTGACATTGGACTGACTGCACCTCTGATCTCATCACAACCCATGACATATATCACGGCTCGTAAACCGTGCGGCGATCTGCTTCCCGAGGTGATTTCACCCACTTACGGCCCATGATGATGCATCACGGCCCGTAATATCCTCATTGTAGCTGATGACCGCTTCGACAGATGCGTGATATGCAGTGATGCTTCGTGAGGTGTCACTTCACGGCCCGTAATGCCATGTAACAACTTGTAACTCATGGAATGAACGCCTTCTCCATCGGATAGATCGTGATGGCTTTTAGCGACCCGTGACAACTAAAATTATCTGTTTATGCCTTCATCATGACCCGTAATAGGGTATCACGACCCATAGTTAAATTGTAATCTTGTTCTCATCGATTCTAGCCCTTAAAGCCTCTCCTAAGCTGATTTCCTGGAAAATTAAAATCAACAAGAGTAGAACCATGACTCGAAACAATATGAACAAAAATAGAACTAAATGGATGCATGCAAACGTGAAAATGACTCAAAATCATGCATCATGCACATCCTAAAACATGTTAAAATAAGCATGCATCAAATTCCCCCAAGCTTGAATGTTTGCTTGTCCTCAAGCAATGCTCAAAGAAAAACTCAGTATATAAGGGAAATCAATCATTGCTTCCACCCTGCAGTGTAGCTACTTTTCGCATGTCCTCATTTATGCACTTATCACTAACATCCTTCCACTTTCCAACAATCCCTGCCTAATAGATTTCTGATGCT
>LTAE01001154.1:0-58690 GCA_001647135.1 Pontederia paniculata | reverse complement strand
CTCTCTCTCTCTCTCTCTCTCTACCACCTTCCTCTCGCCGTGCTGCAACCGTATACAGAATGGAATGTCTCCTTAAATCATCTGTTATGAAGTGGGTTTGCTCCTGTGGGTACCTTCCTCTTCTCTTCATCCACCAAAGCTTCCATGCTCGGCGCAGGCGCGGCACTCGGCGGGAACGCAGCTACTGGAATTAAGAAGTCCACGGACGCAGAGTGCCGCGCGCCGTCGGCCACCATGACCGACCCATGGAGGTCTCGGTGATCACTGCTCGGCGCCAGCAGCAGCAATATCCAGAAGCACAACACCATCCGTTCTGATCCTGAACTCCTACTGCAGTACTGAACCATGACATGTACAGGTATATATGTCCTCAACTCTCATGCAGCTGGGGAGTGAGCTCTGTCCGGCACTCTTGAGTTCTAGATACCATACGTTGGAAAGATAGTATTAATGTGATCAAAAGGCAAGGCTCACAGTGTGACGGGAGGAGTGGGAAAGAGTTCTTGTTCCTCTATGTGTGTAGTTAATGAATTGCTGGAGAGAGAGAGAGAGAGAGAGAGAGAGAGAGAGAGAGAGAGATGGCTTCGGCGATGGGCACAGAGCGGACCCGGCGGGCGTGGCTGGTCAGAAGAGCAGACCGGCATGATTCCAGGGAACCTTCTAAATCTATTTCCCCGGTGCTCTTTCTCCAAAGCCTTGCGGCCTTCCCGAGTCCTCTCCCTGTGCATTGTTTATTGCATCGATCCATTTCTTCACGTCGAGGATTATAATATTAATATATCCAAGTTGTCAACAATATCCACGATGCATGCATGTGGCCAAGGAATTGAATTGTGCTTTCCAACACTGGTTTGGTTTTACTTCTTGAGATTTCAGTGTAACTTGCACTCTTTCTGCACTTTCTTTGGATATAAATATTTAAGTTGTGAACACCTCGTTTTTGTTTGTAAGATTTCAATGCCACATGAGAGTACATGAGTTGGATTGAGCTGCCTACTAATTTCGTGTTTTCTTCTTAATTATCAATTGTGTGCCAATAATTAATCTCATACAAATACATACATATTCCTGTGTTTCAGAGTTCTTACATGTCATTCCAGCAAGATGTCAGAGATCGATCTTGTGTAAGGCAGATTACTGATTCTTTACCCGGTGGAACTTCCTTTCAAATATGAAGTTGGAAAATCGATCAAGCAGTTTTATTTTTTTTAAAACAAAATGGATTTTTCTACTATATATAAGAAGAGCCTATATAATATATCTGGGAGTTTTAGATTTCTAAAAAAGAAAAAAATAACAACACTGGGTGGTGATCGACCTAAATTTGTAGAAAAAGAAAAAAGTTGCAGACCGGAAAGTGTGTATTTGACTACATATTTTCTACTGATAAAACATGACTTTTTTCGAGCCAAAGGTTATATATTGTTTAAGTTGGCATCGATCAGAAACTCCAGTCTTGACTTCCATGACCGAATGAAATTGTTACACAAACAAACCCTACGTGGAAAAAAACATGAGAGATGATTAATTGGCCTATCTATCTTCACCACTGCACAAGACCGCATCCAGGTATATATTCGGCAAGTGAATTACTATTTTCACAATGGCACAAGACCATGCAAGTAGGTTGTTACCTTTGTAAAATCATAATTAACCTCCCGAAGAGTGGTAAATAATTATTCTTAATTAAAAAGATCTGAGTTCAAATTTTTTGTGTGTAGAATATTTTTATTAGAAAATTTATTTTATTTGACGATTAGATATAAATATTAAATTAGTCAAATTTGATAATGAGTCAAATTTTTAATTTATAGTTAATGCGTAGAATTGTTAATAGGTGTGGATTAAAAAATTAATGTTGTTTTTCGAATATCGACATTTATCTTATAATTTGTCCATATGGAACTATATAACTTAATACATCGCGTCACAACTGTTGACAGGATGCTTAGTTTAAGGATAAAGTGGATCACTAAGTTGGTACATTTTTTAGCTTAGTTTTCGATTACTATACTTAGGAATCGAGGTGTTATTTTATATATGATGGTATGAACCAATCCAACCTACCAACTCAGCGTCACGTAGTAGCAAACAAGAATTTCAGATCTTATCGTATCCAATTCAAATCAAGTCAGGTCAGGTAATCATATTATCTTATTATAATTTTTAACATATTAAAAATATGCAAATGAATTAGAGAAAATATAACAGTAAAAGACTTAATTGATCTTAAACTTTTTTCCTTATTTTCTAAATAAATATCTTTGAGAATTAATTAAACCACGTTTTCAAAATATAATATTGTGATTGGCGAACATTTATATTAGTCACACGACTTCAGTCTAAGAAGGAGCAATCGACAATAGCGAGAACGATAAAATTTGCTAAATATAATATTCTTTTTCAAACTGTGATTTTTAAGTTCTAGCTCGAAACTTTTAAATTTTCAATCTTATGAATATTCTTTGCGAAAGTTAATGCTTAAATTATAGCTAAAATATATGTCATGTACAAGTCATATTATCGCGAATACCATCATGCATCATCACCATCTATTCTACTTGTAAGATGAAAATGCAAAGAAGATAATTCTCTTATGAGTTATGAAGTCTAATATATAAAGAATAATAATTTAGATATGAAGATACAATAAAGAAATTAGTATCATTACTCTATTTTTTTCATTGATTCCATCATTATCTTTTGCATTTTGTCATCTTTGGTCCACAAGTAGCTAGAACATTAATTGCATCTCTCATCTTGAGTTTATAATGTTCAAACTCATTTATCATTTTACTTTGAATTGCATTTTTTCTCTATTTATCTTGTCTTATATTATTCAATATAATCATTAATGAGTCTTTACCAATTATGAAGGTCGTTGATTTTGATCGCGACATAAACAAGGCTAGTTAGGCTTTGAAATTCCCTCATCTGATCTAAGAAATCTTTAGAAAAAATGATTCTCGAAGGAACCTGATCGGGATAAATCCCATAATGAGCATGAGATTTTTTAATTAGGATAAAACTCTACAATCGAGATATATCACTCAATCGTTGGGAGCAAACATGTAGACTCAATTACATACAAAATTCATTTACATCCTAATCAAACTCTAGGTTATGACTCATATGACCATCATTAACTCATGTGATAGGATCATTACAATGGGACATAATCAAAAGGTTTCAGGTTCATCAACTATCAAAACATGACCCACGTCCTGACTGGACACGACTCATTTTTCGGTGTTCGTTTGCCCAATCAACCTTTGTTAGGAAATGACCCGCATCGAAAGAAGACACAACCCATGACATGTGCATGATGCGATTGATTAGGGGGTGACTTGGTTCACGTCGAGTTGACATGACACGCGTTCATGGTTTTATCGTCTTTATGCCATAGGACATGGCTCGTTTCTGTGCTTCGTCTTCCGTCAATCGAGACACGACACGCATCAGGGGCGACGCTGCTTGCGTCTGCTAGACATCATTCTGACCACGCGCCCCATGTCCGAGAAGGAAACGATCCATGCCGAATTCGAGGTCCGTGTCGTCTTCGTTCTAAGGGGTACGGTCCACTTCTAGGGCGACACAACCCATTTTTTTCCCTTCAAGTGTGATTTACGAAGCACGCCCCACATTTGGAGTGTCGTGGGTGTGTCATACCATCGACCGTGTTGATTTAGACGAAGTTTTTGTTCGACTTTTCATTTACTATTCATCTAATAATTTTTTATCATACGCATAAGAAAATTCCTAAGATTAATTCTCCTTAATTACATACCTTGATTTATTTTATTTTTTGAGATTCTTGGTCAAAATAGATCTCGGGTTGCCGGTGATGATCGTTCCTTAGTCTTCAAGGTGAGATAAAAAAGAGAGAGTTTTGGTGCTCGGACTTGAGAGAAAAATAATGAGGGTTTCTCCTATGTTAACTCTATTTATAAAGATTTTCTAATTTAAGTCAAACTCAACTTAATCTCTCTTTTTATATTTGTAATTAGAAATCTTTTAATAATTAATTTTGATAAACTAGAAATATTAAAATATTAAGATAATAATTTGATTTTGACTTTTATTTTTTCTAATTCTAATCATATTTTTATCTCTTTATAATTCTTTTATTATTTATTTAAAAAATTGAGGATGTTAAAATGCCAACTTTCGTTTTTTTTTTCTTTCAAATTGGGCATCATCATTGTAACATCCAAGAATTTCATGCAATTAAAATTAAATATTAAAAGAATAGAAAGGAAAGATAAAATATAATATAATTAGAATTAGAAAAAGGATTAGCGTCAAAAGTTAAATTATTAACCTAGTTAATTAATATTTCTAATCTAGCCGAATTAGTTTTAAAAGACTCCTAATCCTAAGGGAGATATGAGGAATTAAAATTTACTTTGACTAGCATTATGCCTAGTGAACCCCCCTATATAAGGAGGTTAAGAGGGAGATCCTCTCACTAGAACTCTCTCTCTCTCTCTCTCTCTCTCTCTCTCTCTCTCTCTCTCTTTGTGGATTGAAAAAGGAGGATGTCATACACGTGAGAGCAAAGAACACAAATTGAAGAAAAAAATGTTGACTAACCAAGGTACGTATTCAAGGAGGATCAAATAATAGATTAATCGTACATATGAGACAGGTAGAAAACAGATCGTGTTCTCGCATGGAAACAATTGTGTCGCTCCTCAACGCGGATCGCACCACCGCCAACACCGAAGACAAAGACACGGATTGCGTCGCCCCTTGACGCAGACCGTGTCCGTCAGCCATGCCGCCACAACTCCTAGGAAACGATCTGTGTGCTCTTCAGACACGGACAGTGTTCTTCGGACGAACAACGAATCGTGAAGAATGAGCCACATCATCGAGACGTGGGCCACATCATCGTTCATCGAAACACAAGCCACTTTGCCCTAACACCAGCCATGTTACGCCAACACGGTTGTGCCCCAATTGACACGTATCGAAGTGCATCAAACTCGGACCGGATGACCGACACGGACCAAGTTCGAATCAAACGCGAGACGTGTCAGGAATGAAATGGACCGTGACCTTACGGACACGAGACATGTTTCCCCTTGCCAGAAAAGTTGATTTTTGAATTATTATGATATGTGATTATTGAATGGTTATTGTAACCTAGATAAACATGATAAATATGAAATTAAAAAGGATTATTGCATGTGATTGAATTAGACATGAAGATGATGAATTAGTTCCTTGTGTATGAGATTCCATACGTGAGATTATTGGACTCCGTCAGGGGTTATAGGATTCCTTGAGGGTTATAGGATTTCTTCGGGGGTTGTAAGATTTTTTCGGGGATAACATTGGGTTCCTTCGAAAATAATTGACTCTCTTCGGAGGCAATGAATTAAAAGATTTCATTAGGAAACAACTATTACTGATTATTGAATTTCATGCCTAGCTAACCTTCATGGGTATCGAGAGTAAAATCAATGACCTTTATGATTAAAGACTCACTAATTAGTTAATTATTTTAATTGAATAACTTGAGACAATAGTAAAAAATGATAATTGATATTGAGACCTAAGTAAAATATTGAATTGGACTTGAACCTACTAACAAATAATATTGAGCATTATGTAACAACAATGCAATAAGAATTATTGCTATTGAATTGATTACTGATATTGTTACGAGGTAATGTAAAGATAAAAAGAAAAAGGTGAAACAAGTATTGCATGAGATAATTATTAAATTAGTTATTCTATATATCTTTACATGTGATTTTTCTATTATTTTCTTTATATATTTGACTTCATCGCTCATGAGAGAATTGTCTCAACTGCTTTTGACCTTAGAGACAACAAATATAATTAATAGGTAATGACACTGATGACGCGGATGATCGTGATGATGACTTGCACATAATGAGTTTAGCTTGAGTCCAACCTACTGAGTCTAATTAATTTTTATAATAATTTTATTCTATATTTTATATATTAGGATAATGCAAAAAAAACTTTTATTTTGTTAAATTATTATATTTTAAAGTTATAATTTTAACTTTTTTAATCAAAATTTCAAAATAGTATGATCGCAATGTCTCTAAATTTATATTTTGTCACGTAACCGAAATAAATATAGGAGTATTAGAATCGTCATGCCGTCAAGACTTCCTAAGAAGAGTTGAAAAAAAAAGGATGATTGATGTATCAAAAACAAAATTGACATACCGACGCGGGCTTCTGTAAAGCTAATATCCACCACAAATATGAGACGACCTTCCTTTACCAACTACGAGATTGTGTGGTGACTGCATTGTATGACGAAGAACCATGCATTGATAATTTTCTTTTCATAACTATTAACATATTTAAAAATATAAATATAAAAGTATTATCCTTTGTAAAAAAATTAATATTATTAATAACACATTTAATTTTAGTAATACTAAAAAAAGATTCTAAATTAAGCCTTCTGCCTCTTATTAAATTCTTTTCTTAATTATTCACATATTCAGTTTTAGCGTAAATGAAAATTGACAACAACTCGTACGTACGAAAAGTATTAAAATATAAAAATATTGTTTTTAATACAAAAATATTTAAAATTATCGAGAGTTATATTTATTTAATAAACAAATTAATTCTTTTAAAAATTAAATTCGGATTATCAAATTTTGGATTTTTTTAAATTTGAAATTCAGATCGCTAGCCATCAGCCAAATATTTTTTAACTCTAATTCATGTGTATGATTCACATGCTGAATTGAATTGGATGGATAAAGTGGAGGCCACGCGGATCAAATGCAAATTAAATAAAACAAAATAAGTCAGAAAATAATTGAAACAACCTCAAAATGCTTCACACTCTTGAAATGACTCGGTTTGTTTGCTTTTGGTTTTTCTTTCTTTTCTTTGAGAAATGTTTTCAAACGAAGGTTTGAAAAGAACTCGGAAGTGATATTAAAAGATTGCCTAGCGGCAAAAAATTCCAATTGAGAATCCAATGGATGGTGACTTGGGGTAAAGTTGGGGGTTGTCTTCATATTGCTCGTCATCCCTTATTCAATTATCCAAAATTAATAAAAAAAACCATCAACTTTTTTTTCTACAATAATATATTTAATTTTCCCCAATAAAAAAATCATATATTTAAGTCGAGCAAAATAGCTTATAAATTATAAATTAGGTTGCGTTCACTGCATTGTCATTAAACATTACCTGACAATATATATTCTCTATCAGAAAAATTGTCACTTATTAAATTATCGGTAATGTACATTACCTTGTTTAGTATGTATAGGTAATGTGTCTGACAATCTTTATTATCTTATTTCTTATATAAAATAATTAATATATTTTTTTTATTAAAATACCCTTGAATGAAATAATTATGTTTACAAATTTATATAAATTTAATTGAATAATTTGAGCTTGAATCACAAACATATATCCTAAAATAAAAAAATATAAGTGATATATAATTTTTTAAAATTAATAATAGAAAAGTAATAATAATTATTCTAAATGTTTATTATATTTTAATAATTAATGATAGATTATTTATTATTTATAACATATTAATAATCTATTATAGTTAATTAATAATATTAATGTTAAAATTAGTATAAATAATAATATAATTTATTTAATGATAATGATAAAAATAAAAAAGTTAGTATAGTAACTAATAATTATTATACTAATTAATAAAATATTATATTAATTTAATTTGATTATTTTTATTATCTATTTAAATAAAATTATAAAGGACGAATATGGAAAGAAAATTATAGGAGATTGTCACTCAAAATGGAGATTGGAAAAGGCTTATCGGATGGGGAAGAAAGACTGAGGGATAGACGATGATGTTCCCTCTTCTTCAATTTCTTGTCTACCCCTCCCTCCGGTATCCGCAGCCCGACCTTTATTGTTCGTTCGCTCCTGACCGGCCCGGATGGTCGAGTTCACAAATGACCTTGCTTCAGTCTGACTGAGCCGGTGAGGGGCAAAAACGGGAAATCAAACCGGCTCAACGGGTTCAAAGGGCTTGTCCTTCCGGCCCGCAACAAACACTCGCTCGGAAAAGGGTTCTGTCATCCGAGCTCGAAAGCGTTTGTGTGGATTTGAAAGCGCGGCAATCTGAATTGCCCTCTCTCTCATGGGCAATCCAGATTGCCACTTCACAAGCAATCTGCATTGCCTATCAACATAGATTACCTACAAAATTAAAATAAGTGAACGAAGCAATATGGTGGACCCAGGTATTGCCAGCAATGTGAAAAGATTACCTCTACAAAAACGTCCCCTTAATTTAAATCAGTTAGTAATCATAAGTTCAATTTTTTAATTAAGAAATGAGTTAATTTGTGGTGCAGCTTTATTGTTTTGTTATTTCATTTTATTTTTTTATATTAGGCCCGTAATCCTAGAGAGAATTTGAAGGTTCTTTTTATATAGTTTTACCCCCATCCCTCTTTCAACCACATTAATGCAATTAGACTTTTGCGATTAGTATGTTTTCGATTGAGAAAGTTTGAACTAATATAGAAGAATATAAATATTCAAATAATTATTTTTGTTTAAAATTTTTAGAACAATTAATAACTTATGTAGTTAAATATGATATAAGAGCATATTTGAAAGATGTTCAAACTTCATCAAAGAATTTTATTAAAAAATATTTTATTTCATAATACTTCATGTGTTGAACTTTGAAGAATATTATAAAGAGGAGTATCATAAATATAAATTGCTTGGGGGCCATATATCTTCTTCGTCTTCGAGCTTTGTTCAACTAAGAACAAGGCCAACATGGACTTCCATGCACATTTCTGAAAGGTGCATAAAAGCTTTTACCGAATTGTTTTCAAGTCAAAATATGCCTCATGTACCATGAGGAGATCCAACATCACATAAAAAGAGATTGCATCATCTAACATAGTAGAAACTTTTCGATATGTTTTGAGTTCGATTGCAATCAATGATTTTTTTGGTAATTTATTTTATATTTTATTAGATTCATCGACTCTAGCAAAATAAATAAATAAATAAACCTTATATGTTTTGGGGCGAGGTAAGCCGCTAAGTTCTTTAATCTTTAATTGCTGTTGAAAGGGATAACAATTTGATTAAGGTTTTATTCAAATTTAACTCGTCAAAAGGTTGCATAAGAAGTATATAATTGACCTAACTTTTGTGTTAATTGAATTGACTAACTCTTTGATTAAACATAGCAGGTCTAAAATCCAAGCTAATAGAAAATATCACCTTAAGGAAAAATCTTTTTCGTTCCGTCATTAGAACGTGTCATTACTTAGATTGTCAATTGTGGTCAAGAAGGAATATAAAAAAATTGAAATAAGATTATTTTTTAGTCTAAATTACTAACACATAATTAATTTAATGTAAAGAATAAATCTCAGTCGAATTAGTCATTCAAATAATCGAATTTGATACTTTGTGATTTAACATTATTTTTTATTTATTTATTTTCGGTCACGGTCTGAGACCCATCAGTAATTCAGGGCTACTAGCACCTGATTAATCCGATGTTCGAACGGATAGCGGCGAAGGCAAATCCTGGCCAAAGTGTCGACTCTGGAGCTCGAACTAGGGGCTACTAGCTCTCTTGTCTCTCAACCCAGGGCACATACCCGTTAATCATCTGTGCCAACCCACTTTGATTTATTTTATTTTTATTTGTTGACCAGGAGGTTGAGTCGTGGTGCAACTTTTAACCATCCGTATGTTGAGGTCTTAACTTTGCATGTACATTTAAAAAAATCTTATTCGAGAGGAATATCTCGGTTTATATTTGATCTCAAATTACTTCCTATAATATAAATTGTAACGCCTTCAAACCCACACCCCGCCACGTGGTAAAGATGTGGACCTGAAGACGATACACCTCATACTTAATCTTGATTTTTGGGTTGACACTAAGGCTGGTCAACTAAATGTGAAATACATATATCAATTGGAAATTCTTTATATAACATAAAAACATTTGCGGAAGTATTACATGACATAATTTATCTCAGAAATAACTATTACATCTTTTGGAAAGGAAATAATCTTAGAGATAACTTGACATAGGACCATTAATCATGTGCAACCAGCATCATCATCACGAACATCCGTCGTCGCATGCACCACCAGTAATTATGACATCTTATATCACCAACCTGTAGGATCCAATGCAGGGGAAAAGAAATATCCTCATGAGTTATGAAGCCCAGTATATAAGACAACCAATAGAAAAGTATTTTCATAATAAAATAAAAGCATGAAACTTAAAATTGTATCATAATTAATCATCAATAATTATACATAAGGGTCATCATAAAACATCATACATATCTTTACTTTCTTACATATATCATCATGCTCATATCTTTCTTTCTATCTTCACTTTCTTTCATCATCTTTAGTTTACTATCTTTTCTTTCATAACTTTACTTTCATCATCATTAACATATCATAACTTTCTTGCATCATAAGTGGCTACCACATATAGTCAAACATCAAATACTCCTTAGTCATCATTCATTGTTTCATCTTATTATACTTTCTATACATAAGGAATGAACTATGACATCAGTCATACATAACTTTCTTAACATAAGTCATTGCATAAATACTTTTTTAACATAACTTTCTTTTATTAACATGTCATTACTTTCTTGCATCATGACTGAGATATGACATACAGTCAAACATCAATTACTCTGAGCATATACATAAGGAGTAAGCATGACCCATGGTCAAATATCCATTACTCCACATCATCATCATTGCATTCTTTCATCATATTCATTTCATTCATCATTTAACTTTATACTTGGCATACATGAAATACAACATCATTCCTTAACATCTAATGCAATATGCTCAATGCAAATATTAAGCCAAGTGGTTATATTCTTAAATTCTTCTTGTCTCATTAGTGACTTTGAGGATTGCTTTGTTGTGACTTTGAATGGCTCATGAGTCTTTAGAGGCTTCGCCAATAGGTCAGTGGGGGTGCACAAGCCACGACCGAAAAGGATGCTCGAGAAATCCATTTGTTGCAAGGCGGGGAGAAGACCAGACAACAGGAACTAGGTAGCAGCTGATCTACCAGTCCCCCATCATCATAAACACTGCGCTCCCAATCATTCAATGCATGGCGGCCTCATTATTAATTTCGTGTGGATGATTGACCATTTAACTTGTCCACATATTAGTCCTTAAGATTACATAAACATTCCACATCATCTGCTAAAAGAGAAATCATAAAAATGCATCTGCAGTATAGCGGTCACGGCCCGTTACAATTTGCCACGACCCGTGACTGTAGAGTCACGGCCTGTGAAAACACATCACGGCCCGTGACTGGTCCATCACGGCCCGTGATGACTCTGTCACGACCGTGATTGAGCAGTGGTAACGTCATGGTCGTTAGACCGTACCCATTCATACGGTTCGACCGAAATCCTCTCGGAATGACCATTACGATCGTATCCCTTCATACGGCTCGACCGAAATCCTCTCGGAACGAACATCACGGTCGTGTGCGCCGTATGCATTCCATCATCACGGCCCGTAACCCCAATGTTACGACCGTGATACTCTCCATCACGGCCGTGATGGACTTGCTGCTTTGCGGCCATTGTTGACACGGCTCGTGACAAGTGGTCATGGCCGTGATACACTCCATCACGGCCCGTGATGCGTTCATCACGGTCGTGATGGGGCTTCAAAGGCGCGTCCGATTGCGCGTTCACGGCTGTTGCCGTCATGGCCCGTGATGAATCCATCACGGCCCGTGACGGGAAGTTTCTGGGCGAATTTCGCTCCGTTTATTCTCTGATTTGTGTCGAGAATCTTCCCTTTTGACATCATATGATCTAGAGATCAATAGGCTATGTTCTCTACAGTATTTGACTTCAAGTCTACAACATATATATCATAATTTCATATAGAAATCTATTTCGAATCCATCAAGAGAAAATCCTTTCTAGAGCATGAACATTCATCAATTCCTCGTGGAGGCTTTAAAACCAGAATCTATAGCATGTAATCATCATATCAAATCCATCATAATACGATAAAATCCTAGCATGCATCGATCTATCATGAAAAACCTAATCTAAGGGGATCCGTCATGTTACATATCTTTTCCCTGTTGATTCTACCTTTTCTTTTCTCTTAGATTTAGTTCCTTCTTCGTTCTTCGCGTGATGCCTCTCTTCCACCGCCTCTTGTGTACTTGAAAGAAGAGAAGAGAAGAGAAGAGGGAGGGCGGCTAGGGTTTTTGAGGGAATATTGCCAAACCAATTGGCAGATTTTTTTACTGAGCTTATTTATAAGGTGACCTAATTTCTAACTTATTTATTTTCTATTTTATAAAATGTTGAGTGTTTTTAGGTGTCATTTACACGTTTTTAGGCTTACCCTGTCGGTAGTAACTTGTGCAAGATGAATTGTGACCCAATCTTCATTAGCCAAGTTCTTCGTCTTATGATCTTGATGTAGTCATTGAGATATCAAATAACTCCAAGTCTCCAACCTTATAGTTTTTATAATTAATTACAAGACTTTGGCAATTTCCTAGGTTACACGTCATCTTGATGATTAATCCAAATAGTACATAGTTTTTGCTTAAGCAAGGGTCGAATTTAATTCTTTTTGTGTATGTGAAAAACAGATAATTCAGGATGAAAACACTAGGATGGTAAATAAAAAATTATATGCTATTTTAATATAACATATAAACGTCCACTCTAAGTTCAATGTCTAACTTTATTATTCAAAAAGTCCATTCAAAATAAAGTCGCTCAATAACAACACTTTCAAAGTTGGATGTAATAAATTTCTTTGATGGAATTCAACCTGACAAGTCTAATTTCCCCAATTTATCCAAGGCTTAAAACCCAACTCCCACCCCCCAATAGACCATGTCTACGATGTGGGAATCAAATATGAACACTATTGACCGGCGGTCGTCGCCTTAACCCAATCAAACCATGCACTTAGCAAAGATTATGAGTATTTATTTAGTTAATATCACCACAAAACCAGGTCAACAATTGTTATCTACTTACCTGTAACAGAATATTAGTATAAAATTAAGAAGATAATCCAGTTTCATTGATATATTATAATAGTATCTTTTAACTTTGATTTTTGAAATCGTTAAATTAATCACCATTTTTTTATTTTTACTTGAATATCCGATTAGTCATACCTTAAATATAAAAAATATAACCAATAAGATGAAAATGAAGTGGTAAGAAATTTCTCCGTAATTAAAGGAGATTTCGAGTTTGTGTGCAGTAATTCTCAATTGAGAGTGTTACTCATCAAAGTCAGGTGTCCGATTTGAAACGACGCATGTTAATCGGATGCTAATAACTTTAAATATTGTGAGACAATTCAAAAAAAATAAAAAAAATATATAAAGATATTGTAATCAACTTATTTTTTTAAAAAGGATTGTATGTCACATGTGAATTGAAAGAGGCAGAGCGCTCTCTCTCTCTCTCTCTCTCTCTCTCTCTCTCTCTCTCTCTCTCTCTCTCTCTCTCTGACTGATCCGCAAGCACTCTTCTCCCCTCCTTCTCTGGCTTCATATTAAGCGATCATTATAAATATAAAGGTTGCCAATTCAATAGTTTAATTTATTATATCTATATAACTTAGTTCCACTTCCATTTAAACATAATATTGTAGCAGAAAAAAAATTAGTAGTCTCCAATTCCCATTGGGGTTTTACAAGAGAACGAGCATTCCACCACCGCCTCCTCTCTCTCTCTCTCTTCTCTCTCTCTCCTCTGTTGCGGGTCGGAGGAAGACGAGTAAACCCACGAATTGGTAGCTCGACTCCGCGCAGCGCCGGATATGGCTCTGCTTCTAGACGCGCTGATCGAGAGCCTGCGGCGGCCGTCTGCCGAGATCCCCGTCTTCGCCGCGACGCTCTGGCTGGCGGCGCTCGCCGGCCTCCTACTCGGGTGGGCATGGCGGCCGCGGTGGGCCGCCGACCTGGTGAGCGCGGTGGCGCAGCTGAAGGCCGACGATCCGTCGTCGTCGTCCTCTCCGCTTTCCTCCTCCATGAATATGGCAAAATCTGTAAGGCCAAGCTGTGGTGGCGGCGGTCTTTCGGCCGCCGCGGCGGAGAAGGCGGTTGCAGTTACAAAGTGAGTTCTTTTAATGTCGATTTTGATTATCTCCAAGTTTTTCCCGGTCGCGAGTTGCTGATGATCTTGCTCTCCTGTAGCTTCTCGGAGGCGGTCGAGGGCAAGAAATTGGCGGTGACGGAGGAGGATTTGCGGCACCTTTGCCGGCTGGTTGAGGTGACGGACGGTGGGCCGTCCTGGATCAATATGATGCAGAAGTCCTTGCCCAACATGAGTTATCAAGCATGGAGGAGAGATCCCGAGGTATTATTCCGTTCTTTGTTTGTTTACCATCATCTCTGCTTTCAAGTAGTCCCCAATCGAATAATATGTTTCAGTTTGTGAACTTTGGTGCTTCTTCCCTCAAAAGATAACAGATAATGTGGCTTTTCAGAAACTTTCTGTATTCTTACCAGATTGTATATGTAAATTTGATTGGATTAGATCCTGCTTTGGAGGTGTTATTATTTGATTGTTAGTTCTTAATCTTGTAGTTCGTCAAGGTGCCAAGTTCATTTATGCAATAGTTAATTTGGTTTGTATTCACCTGTTTTTCTTAGACTGGTCCACCGCAGTATCGAAGTAGCACTGTTTTTGAGGATGCAACCCCAGAAATGGTGAGAGACTTCTTTTGGGATGACGACTTCCGGATCAAGAATGGCTGGGATGACATGCTTATCCAGTTTTCCAAGCTTGAGGAGTGCCAAAACACTGGGATGATGGTAGTTCAGTGGGTCCGAAAGGTGCAAGCTTTTTCCCTTCTAACTTGTTGAGCAACCAATTGGTACATGGTACGGTTTGGATCTCATTGTTTTTCCTCCTGGATGCAGTTTCCCTTTTTCTGCAGCAATAGGGAATATATCATTGGTCGTCGGATTTGGGAATCTGAAGGGGCTTACTATTGTGTAACAAAGGTATGTAACAGAAAATCCTGATAAGACTTCTGATTTTAGGTTTACACCTTTACTTATGTTAGAAGTTTAGAATATGTATTATTCATAGAGATAGTAGATTCCTTCGAATCCATTGTTTTCTTTTTTTTCTTTATACATATCAACTTAGATACAACAATTTCATTGATAGAATTATTTACTTGCCAGATTGATGTTGATCATCTGTAGTAGGTGTTGTTTACTGGTTCAGATAGATGAGTTTGGCATTGATCATCTTTATTTTACTTAGACTTGGATACCAGTTGTTGGTATGAATACACCCAGCGTGGCATCTGGTACAGCTAGTTTACAGATATATCTAATTCATATAAGTGTTCAAGCGTTACATATATATAGGACTCCTTATGAAGTATGGGCAACTAAAATTCTGAAGTCTAGAATTCTGTAGGTTATCTTTGAAAGAACGTGTGGATTTACATTGTCTTCCGTCATAATATGGTTCTTTTCAAGTTTATTAAATTAAGATGTGTTGGTCATATTCTTTATCAGAAACATGACCATCTCTGGTACTTGTTAATCTTTCCTACTTTTTCGAGATAATTGTAAAGCTTTTAGTTGGCTGTGAACACTGTTCTAGGATTCCACATCATGTCTATTCCTAAAACCTACTTGACAAATTTTGTTGTACCATCGACCTATGTATCAATCCGTCAACCAGAAAAATAATGATGTGTGAAGTTATAGGTTCCTTGTTAATATTACTTCATTCACCACCACATCTTTGGTTTTGGCAATTTCAAAAAGATATTTTATCTTTTCTGGTTCTTGGTACGTATTCTTTTTCCTTCAAGATTTTTCTGAACACAGTCATTTCTTGTTTATAAATTTAATTGATTTCACTAATTGTAAGTCGATTGCTTCGCGAAGCTTCGGTGCAACTAAATCCAACTTTTTTTTGTTCTTTCTTGTAATGTTGGTTGTTGCTTCCCTTTTATCTGAAATCTGTCCTATGTGCAACGTCACTATTTCTTTTGTCATCATTTTAGATGTCTCTCAAGTCACTAATTTTAACTGGTCAAAGAGTTTATTAATGACTTCCTGTTGTAGTTCGTTTTTTTTTCTTAAGTAGTCAATAGCTTAGTTTTGCATCTTAGAGCATACTGATACATCGATAAATTTCATTTGATCTCGCTGTTACTGATTGTATAATTTTCATTTTTCGTCACCAACTACATGTCACTTCTTCAATTTTTCAGGGAGTTCCTTATCCTTCGGTACCTCGGAGAAACAAGCCAAGGCGTGTTGACTTGTATTATTCAAGCTGGTGTATCCGTCCAGGTATAGAGTAGAGCCATCCCCTAAAACTTTGTTTCATCGAGTTGTTCTCCATCTTCTTTCTATTGAGCATAAATGATTTATTACATAATATATCAGCTGAATCAATAAGGGATGGCCGGATGACTGCCTGCGAGATACTTCTCTTCCATCATGAGGACATGGGTATTCCATGGGAAATTGCAAAATTGGGCGTGCGGCAGGGGATGTGGGGTTGTGTTAAGAGGATAGAACCTGGTCTCCGAGCTTACCAGGATGCAAGGAGGTCAAATGAGCCGCTGTCACAAAGTGCCTTCATGGCTGGAATCACCACCAAGTTTGATGCGGAAAAGCTGAGATCACAGGATGCCGGTATTGATTCTCCCTCAGACATTATTGCTATAGGAAGCGATAAACCTAAGCATTGGTCTAAAAATGTACCCAAGTTAGTTATAATTGGTGGTGCTGTAGCATTAGCCTGTACTCTTGACCATGGCCTCTTGACCAAGGCTGCCATTTTCGGAGTGGCAAGAAGGTTTGCAAACATCGGAAAAAGATTAGATATGAAATAAATAGTGGGGAATCAAATGACTTAAAGGGGTAATTGTATACATCAGTACTCAGATTTATACATTAGGTTCAGTAGAATAAGGTAGGTGAGAGAAGAAAATGTGCTCATCATGCACATTCTCGTAGAAATATAAAATGTTAGCGCCCTTCCCTCCCTTTTCCATTTCTTTGTTCTTTGTCAACATTTTTACGTGGGCTTATATGACATAACTCATAAATTTTAACAATACGAGGCACATCTTCACTTTAGTTTTTTTTCTTCTTTTGTCAACTCCGCAGCACAGGAAGATTAAATGGCCAACTTGTTTCTGCATTATAAATTCAAAGTTTTTTATGTCCAAGAGAATTTCTTAGGGCTTGCAACGTTTTGCTTCCTCTTTGATAACCTATATTCGTTTTCTTTCTGATTAATTTAGTTCGGCGTAGCGTGTGTATTAAAGGCAAACTTATCAATGATGACATTTTCGAAAAGTTTCTACATTCTAAGTAATGACTTGTTAGTCTAATGAAATTGTCTGAGAGATATTGTTCTATATCTGAAAGGGCCGCAGACGGACGATAGATTCCCTCCTTTGAAAATAAGGGTTTAATGAATGTATTCCAATTTAAGTAGGATATATGGCGTTTCTTATTTTATGAACTGTTAAATTTAAAATATGTGATTAAAATAAATAATTTTTTACTTAATATTTTAATCATAAATTTCAAATTTAGCGATCTAAAAAAATGAGAGCTATAGTATACTCTATTTAAATAAGGTATATCTATATTAAATTTTAAAAATAATCAGAGCATGAACTCAATTAAAAATCTGTCTTGATGGCTTCAAGTGACGAACAGTAGCGCTTTGGAGAGGATCGGCAAAGCCTCAAAAGTTATGTCCGGCATCAAACATGTTGGATAACTTTTACATGCTATGCTTAGACCGACGTACTGAGGCTCGTCTCATTGTGGTTAGGATGATATGTTTGGATCAATAGCATAATTTACGAGATGAGTATTGTTTGCTCATGTTGTTCTTGAACTAATAATGTCCAAAGAAAATAAGTTGCTGAATGGCCGTCTTTAAATACCAATTGACGCAAAGGTCAGAGAGCCCTGGTAATTGACGATCATCCGGCCATGTTTGTGACACACCAATGCCAGCAGCAGAAGGCAAGTTATCATTCTTTTTAATGAGAAAACACATTAATTTGATAAGAGGCTCACTTAACTAATGATGGTTAAGTTGACATATCTAAGTAGTTTAATTTAATTAGTGCATAGCAATCAAACACGGATTAGCACAAGGCAGTTGACATATCTTTTTTACTTCTGTTTGGCATGAACTAGTAATTTGAATAATGAATAACATACAACGATTAACGACTAAATGTTAATTATTAATTAATAACGAATTAATTTAAGTTGAATAAATATTAAATTAATTGATCAACATAAATAATAAAAAAGAATATTACAAATTATTTAAATAATTTAGATTATTATATGTACCCTAAATAAAATAATTTATTTTTATTTTGACAATTTGAATATTAATAAATAATGAAATAATAATAAATAATAAAATGTCAATGATATAAAGAATAAATGTATTCAGTAATAATAAAATATTTTAAAAATATATCTAGAAATAAATTTCAACTTTCTCAAAATCACTATTATTAATTATATCTTTACTAGTTTAAAGACGAAGCCTTATTCAAGATTTTTTCATATACTAAACAAACTTATTTACTCGCTACCAACATAAAAGAAGAAAAATAACTGAATAATGGGCAGGAGTCAAACTTGACATGCAGCTCAGGCCTACGAAAAGAGAGTTTTAATTCAACAAATAACATCAACAGATCAAAACGACTCATGTCAAACAAAACTTCTCAGATATGACAAACAAGTATTAAAGAGTATTACTAGACACTCTTTAAGCAAAAAAAGCAAAATACAGCAAAATGACGGCAAATGCAGTTGAGATTTAAGAGGTTTTGTCTGCTTTGGCGGCTGTAGCAGCGGCTTGTCCACGAAGACGGCCAGTCCTTCTGGCAGCGATGAGACCAACCTTCTGTCCAGGAGGAGCATCACGACGAACGGTGGATGCATGACCAATGTGCTGGTGATTACCACCTCCATGGGGATGCTCCACAGGGTTCATAGCCACACCACGAACCTTAGGCCAGCAGTTCCTCTTCACACGGAACTTGTGATAGGCGTTTCCAGCTTTGAGCATGGGCTTCTCAGTTCTCCCACCACCAGCTACCTGCCCAATCATAGCACGGCAACCACTGGGGACAACCTTCTTAGCACCAGAAGGAAGCTTGATTCTGCATTCAAAGGTTAACCAACAGTGAACAATAAGCTTGGTTTTGAAATTGAATTTTTTGAAGAAAAGAATACGAGGAAACTACAACAGAGCATCTCTAATGACTATTCAATTCTGAACATGAGAGGAATTTACGAGAATCAACTGGTAAACTTATCCAGCAGTAGCTCAAGCGATTTGCCAACAAAATTGAGAGATAAAGAACATATTTTTTCCACACATAAATTGGACATATATGCTGCATTCACATGCAATGAGCATAAAGACATAAGAACTACGCCATGTTAAAATCCTCAATGTCAAGTATAAGGAACCAACACAATTTTTAGTGTGCAACAACATTTATCGAAGAGAGACTATATTACATTCTATTTGGACCTAGCGACCGTAAATAAGCAACTCAACTTAGCCCACTGTCTCACCAAGTAACGTGCTAACAGTACTATATCCTCCACATAGCAACTATCTCCTAAACAGTCTGCCCAGATAGATCACCACGTATATGCATGATATAACAATGGACATGTTAAAAGAAAAATAATGTACAAGTCATGTCTTCAAGATTATAAAGCTAAATCAACCACATCAGAAAGTGCAATGAAGTAACAAGGAGTCAAGAGAGTAACTAATCCCAACACAAAGTTGCCCAATTTGATTTGCAGTGAAACTAAATTGCAGCCATTAAGATGATGTTCGACACTATACAACAAAACCAAGTCCCAATATATACAATGCAAACAACATGATGTTCTACAATTTATAACCAGATTTACTAACTCTGGATTGCCTAAAGCAAACAAACATTATTTGAAAACATTTACATACATCATGTCAGCTAATTCCTGGATGCTGAAATGTATCTGCAGATGAATGGGCATTTAACTTAGGAGCCAACGGGTCACAAAATCATTTCAAATAATGTTTGTAATTTATATAAAAGTAGAAATAGATGTCCAAATAGGTAAAGTGCACTAAATTAATCAAGGAACATGGGAGAAAATAATAAAAACATCAAACAGAAACTACATGAAAAGTGAATTGAATGGAGAGAAAAGGTACGTTAAGTAGTGAGTATTTACGAACTACACAAGACTAAAAACTCAATGAATTGAATCGTCATTAAGATCTGAGGTACGCCAAATAATTTCCAACTTGTTTACACATTTAACTGTCCAGCCTCCAGTTGAAGTGGAGAAAATATTTACACTTTCAAAGCCCCTAGCTTTATGTAAATAGAATCAAATCGAGCCGATATTAGAAGCAGAACTGTCCGTATTACATTTCCCTTAAAAGTTAATCAATAAACTTAAACTAAAATTACTAAAATCTAAAGAAGTGCAGAAAAATATAAATAAACAGGACCAGAATACGCCTATGGAAACAAAAGCTAAAATTTTGACAAAGTCATACCTAGAGGTTCCATTATCAGGGTTATGGCTGATCACAATCGCGTAATCCCCAGAAGCCCTGGCCATGACGCCGCGATCTCCGACGTGGTGCTCGACGTTGCAAACCACCGCACCCTCGGGAATGGAACGGAGTGGAAGCACGTTCCCGACCATGAGAGTCGCCTTGCGGCCGCAGTAGACGAACTGACCCGTGTACATTCCCTCGGCGGCGATGAACAGCTCCTTCTGATGCTTGTACCGAAATGGGTGGCGGAACACGACCCGGGCGAGTGGCGCGCCGCGGCCGGGATCGTGGATGATCTCGGTGACAACGCCCTTAAGGTAGCCATTGCGCTCGCCGAAGTCGAGGCTCCGGAAGCGGGCGGGGCCCTTGCGGTGGTGTGTGTGAGCGCGGAAGACAGAGCCCGCACCCTTACGCTGTGCTCGGATCACACGCCCCATGGCGTACAACGGCGACGGCGGAGGAGATGAGAACGGGAAAGACAAAGAGCGTTAGGGTTTCTGAGCGGAGAGTGGTATATATAAGTGGGCTTGAGAGTGTAAATGTGGCATGTGGGCTGTTTAGCTCATATGGGCCGTGTCATTTATTTATATTTTTTTATGGAGGGATATGAATATGCTAGTTCATTTCTCGTTACATTATTATATAAGCTTATTATTACGTATTTTGTAAAGTTGTTAAGATCTCAATTTTATCTAAAATTAAAGAAAAATTGCAAGATCGACGATCGGATAAAAATCATTTAATTTTGTGAAAGGTCTTATGAAGATCGTAAAGATTTTACGAATTAGATCGTAAGATCGATAGGAAATTAAATATAGAAAAATCGTAAGATAAATTATAAAAGATCGAGATTTTGACAACCTTACGTGTTTGTACTCACATATCTATACTAATCAAAATATGAGTTTTATTGAATTGGGCTATAATTCACAGCGCTGCATAAATATTCTATTCTTTTTTAATCTAATTATTATACAAGTTTATTCAGCTATGTTTTATTCTCTATGGGGTCATTTTGCGCATTCTCATTTTTTGTTAACCGATAATTTAGATCATCACTAAAATAAATTACCACTTTATAAATTACCGGTAATATTATATATAGCGTCTGGTAAGTAGCAAAAACATAAATTATAATTTAAATTATGAAACAAAAAATTACTAAAATATCCTCTAAAATTATTGAATTAAAATAAATATAAACAAAAAATAAAAAAAATTGAGTTAGGTCAAAATATGAGTTTATATTATTAATCATTCGTAAAATAATTAACAAAAATATAAAACAATGTTGAACACTATTATTTTATAATAAAATATAAATATTTTTAAAGTTTGATTGAAGAAATAATTTTGTCAAAATGCATGTCATCTTGCTGATAATATGGAAAGACACCTCCTATGGGTGCTATCTTCATTACCAGTGAGGTCGTAATTTAGATTACCAGATAAGTAAAAATCACCGGTAATCTATTGCAGCCAAACGTAGTTATATAATGGGCCCTGAGAATTTTAAATTAAATAACCGATAATCTATCTGAATTACCTCGTACCAAACGTCTCATATTGGTTTTGAAGAAAGTATTTTTTTTCCAAAAAAAAATCTTCTAAAAGTTATCAACTTCTCTCTGATATATATGTGAAAGAACGAAAAATGATAGAAAAGATCCATTTTCAATTACCACATATCTTTATGGCTAAGGAATGATAATTGAATTCATTTTCCTTCCGCTAATAAGATACTTTTTATTCTGTATTTGAGATAATATGCTAAATATATAAAAAAAATTCCTACAATTCATTTTCTTAAAGAATTTAATTTTCTTGACAAAACGGAACTCACGTGGATTGTAAGCATAAAATATATTTCATATTTAATAATAAAAGAGCATAGATAAAAAGAAAAAAAAAACATCCACTAAGAGGTTATTCATGCAGTATTCTTCTTTTTTTTTAAAAAAAAATGCTCTATTCATTAGCATGCACAAATATTAGTATTGGCGATATTGTATAATAAATTCTTATAATGACAAAATATCATATTATTCTGCTGAATTATTTTTCCAACGAACTTGAACATCATAAACTCCAACCTTATTTACGAAATGGATAAATAAATCTTAAAAGGCTTTTGTATCCTTTGGGATTCAAATGACTAGTTATAAGTTATATTTGGTCGGATTGACAGTTTGTGTAAACCATATCATTATCATGTTATTAAGATTTAATTTAATTAAAAGTTGGTTGATTCAAATTATTAGCAAGTTAAAATCCCATAATACAGATATTGCATACCCATGTTTAATAGCAAGAAATGTCCATTAAGTTCTCGCCATATGAAGACCAAAAAGGGTTGTAATTATCAGTACTGTTGTGAATACACAACAATGATTTAATAGTGACAGTAAGCTACTCGAGAAAAGTTAACTATTCAAGCCACAAAAGGCCACAAGATTTTGGCAATAGCTCTAATGATCTCTTCCTGAATGATGAATCTAAGATTAAGGAATGAGTGCAATGAAAATATATATTATATGAAACAAGTTGAAAGTAACAAATGGGATGTCATGAATTTTTCACTTGAGGTCCTGCGTACATAATAATCTAAACCTTGGAAGTGATCATAGTAGTTCTGATATTTAAACATGAGCAGTGCCTTGGGTAAATTTGGGATCCTCACACCGGTACTTCCCATCGGGCCCTATCCCAAAACCTTTAGGATCTGCAAAAACATTTTCGAGCAGCTGACTTCGAGGTGGAACTGGGCTTGAATCAGCAAATTCTACTGCGTCTTCGATAACTTCATCAATTTTTTTCTCAATGCCTTTTAATTCTGATTCGGTTGCAAGGTTATGTTCAATAATGTACTTCTTCAAGGCTGTAATTGGATCCCTTGCAGCATAATGAGCTTTTTCATCTGTCAATGCGTAAATGAGCTTCAGAAATTATCAAGTTATGGGATCTCTGTCCAAAATATGTTTAAGAAATGAAATTTGCAACCCATTACGCAGCTAACAAAAACATTGAAGACATCATATGTGTGATAATTTCTAAGTAAAAGTAAGAAATCAAGTTGAATAACTAGTTTAGTGTAACGATGACAAAAATTTAAGAAAAAAGGTTCCTGATCATATAACGAAAAATATTAATAGCGCCATGGAACTAAACAGAAAAATTAAAAAGATATGATCTCAGATACCATATCTGGGCATAATAAATTATGCATAAGCATGCAATATTGAGTATTTTGTTACTGCATCGAATTTCGTAAACAGAATTGCAAGAACCATCATTCTAAAATGTCAAAAATGGAGTCAACACAGAAAGAAAATAACACAACCAAGAAAGAAAAACGCAGTGACATCCTACCCAATGATCAGAAAATATATTACAATGAAATTCCATCAATCCTACTTCCAGCAGACAAATCTCCACCCATACCTAAAAGAATTTTCTCTTAGGTTATGTGAAGGATAGATGTCTCCATGAGATAGCTGTCTTCAGAGATAAAAGTAAACAGTTTCAATCCCCATGAAACTCCTCATATGTCCTCAAATTAGAGTCATTAATTTTTTTTTTAAAAAACTATTCTACATTTTCTGGGTTTTAAGGATAAGTTACCTGTTTAAAGATAAAAATTGAGATACAAGCTTATATCAATCTTTATCTACCACTCAAACACTACCTTAAGTTCTAACATGAAACCAATGCCTGAACATTGAAAGACAGGTTTCAGTGAGAAATTCAAAATAATTATTCCACATGAAAAAAACAAAAACATTTATAATCTAAATATTAAACATGACATAAAACATGAGTGCCTATTTTTAGGATATTTGAAATTTTATTCAATATTGGTGACCTTCTATCATTAACAAGGCATTGATCACAAAATATTGTTTTCTGGAAGTTGAATTTTTTGAGAGGGATAAGTTGAAAATTTAAACGTATGAACAATGAATGCAGGCTCTTAAGGAACACAGAGTGACGGAAACAAAATTGTTGTTATATTTGTCAAACATTTCATGCAACTTTAACTTAAAGCTTACCAGGTTTTCTGAGTTCATCTGGATCAGCAAGGGAGTGACCCCTGAACCGATAAGTTTCAAACTCAATAAGGGTTGGTCCTTCTCCACGCCTGGCCCTTGCAATAGCTTCCTTTGCAACCTCCCGCACTTTCAGTACATCCATGCCATCAACATGCACCCCGGGCATCCCAAATGGAGGACCCTTCTTCCAGATCTCTGGGTCTGAGGTTGCTCTAACGTGTGACATCCCAATTGCCCATAGGTTATTCTCCACAACAAAAATGATAGGCAGCTTCCAAAGCTGAGCCATGTTGAGGCACTCAAAGAACTGACCATTGTTACAAGTTCCATCACCAAAGAAGGCTGCAGTGACATCAAGGCCGCCGGGGTTCGACTCCTTGAGAACTTCATGACGGTACTTGGCGGAGAAAGCGGCACCAGTGGCTACAGGAATGCCTTCGCCAATGAATGCAAAGCCACCAAGAAGGTTGTGCTCCGCAGAGAACATGTGCATGGAACCGCCCTGGCCGCGGCAGCAACCAGTGGTCTTTCCAAAGAGCTCTGCCATGACAGCACGGGCAGGGACGCCCTTGCTAAGGGCATGGACGTGGTCACGATAGGTACTGACTACAGAGTCCCGGAGTTCCAGGAGCTTGATAAAGCCAGTGGAAACTGCCTCCTGTCCATTGTAGAGGTGGACGAAACCGAACATCTTCCCTCTGTAATACATCTGTGCGCACATGTCCTCAAAGGCACGACCCAGAATCATGTCCTCGTAAACCTCTAAAGCTTCCTGTCGCGTTACTGACGCCTACGATCAGATACCTAAGGGTTAGTCCGCAAAAGGAAGCCGCAACGGTCATAAGCTTGAGTATCTAAGAACAGTTCGACTAGTAAAAACATAGGATATTGAGGTCTCAATTACTTGCAAAATCTTGTTCTCAGGGTAACATTACTGCACAAAATAACTTCTGAATACTGTTATATTGATGGTAAAACTCTTATCAAGATAAAACATGGTTCAGTGGTATATAGGAAGTATTCGATTTTGAAGCAAGAAACGGGGAAGAAATTTTCAATTTTTATAGATCTTCGGTGATGAGAAGACCGGATTTTGATTTGGGGATGACAACAATGAGAATGATTCGACTGGAAAGCAGGGACTTCCACTTTTGTAGTCGAATTCCAAGATCCAGATTGAACTCTGCGTAGTGTAAGTGCAAAAGAATCGTATTTTGAAGAAGAGAGCACGAGAAAGGTCGAACTTTTGAAGGCTCCCCCGAATCACTCACCGGATGCGACGGAGATGAGTTGGAAGAGCCAACGTTGTTCTGGCCGCTGAGGACGTCGGAGACGGCGAATAGCGGGCGGCCGAGTCGATGGGTCCTGGGCGTCGATGAGGAGCGCAGGACACCAGCGGCGGGGGAAGGGGAGGTGGTGGGGAATGCGAAGAGCGAGGAAGGCTTCTCCGCCAGAGATCGAAAGGCAGCCGCGGTCATCGGAGGGGACGACAGCACCTTGGCGGAAGCAGAGATGGCCGACATTTTCTCCTCCTCCTCCTCCTCCTCCTCCGCCACCTCCGACTCTTACTTCTCCTGTGCTCCGGAAACCTCGATGGATTGGATGAAAATGGAGATGGAGAAGGGGGAGAAAGAGGAGAGAGAAACAAAAAAGGGCGGACAAAACGAGAGAGAGAGAGGGAGAGAGAGAGAGGAGTGTTGACTTGGGTTTGGGACTTAAGAGAGCCATCATTCCCATTTCCCACACTTGGCATGGGGCCATGGGCTCTCTTTTCTCTAACATTTTTCCTATGTCTATATTTTTAAACATTTATTTTCCAAATATTATTATTAGAAATAGACGAGAAAGAATTATTAATATACAAATTTAACAAATTTTATTCTTAATTGAATTGTGCTCTCAACCGTGATTTTATTTTTTTTTAAAAAATTAATAACAACAACAACAAAGTCTTATCCCACTAGGTGGAGTCGACTACATGAATCACACGACGTCATTGCGCTCTTTTTTAAAAAAATAATAAATGATATAAAATTTAAAATAATATAAATTTTAAAAAGTTTATAGAAAAACTTTGATTACAAAAATAAAAAAAAATATGGATGGTCTTCGTGTCGTGCATGAGATTTCTAGAAGTCTCTCTACACCTTTGCACCCCCAAACTCGCTAATCCAGCGATCGTCTCAATTATTCAAACACAAAAATCATATAAATTTATTTTTAAATTAGGATTCAAAAGATTATCATAAATTATTAATTAGTGTTACATAATTAATATAAAAAATTGAATTTTCTAAATTATGATCAAATAATTTCAACATATTTTCTATTTAGGACGTATTTTGATGTAGTACTTTTCAACGGAACGAATTCATTTCATTGGAATTTTTTCAAACGATTTTTTTTTCAAAATGGTTGTTTGAATGATAACAAGAGGAGACTAAAATTTCATAAAAAAGATCTTAATTCTCTAAAAAACAAAAATGAACTTGGACCTCATTTTATTTTCCTGAGACACGGCTACTCTCTTCCTCCATCTCCCTTTGTAACAGTTTGTCGCCTGCAAATGTCCTCTTTTTTTCTGCTTTTTTTTTCTATATTCTTTGTTCTACAACATCTCCTCCCTTCTCTTTTTGTTTCTCAATCTTCTCGTTTTGTAAAATTGAGAAAATGTCCGCTCTCTTCCAACAACACAATCAAACTAGTTTATCTGCACATTTTCTATCTTCCTCTCTCCTCTCCTTCTCTTTCTTTCCACCTATGTCGATACTTGCTTGCCCTTGCCAAGGCTAAGGTCTTTTATCCCCTTGTATGAACTGCAAAGGATTGTAAATTGTTGAATATAAAATAATTTTAACACAGCCAGATGAAAAATAAAAAAAAGGTTAGCCATGAAACTTGAAGGTAGACGACACCGATATTTTGATAATACTAGTATTTTGATAGGAAATATAAATATTTATTTAAAATAAGTTTAAAATGAATACTATTTTATTTTACAAATTGTTAGCTTTATAGACAAATTCCTACACTATTGTAGACAAACACATAAAAATTATAAAATTCCACTGAAAAAAAAACTATGGAAGTCACCTTTTGAAAAGTGACTTCCTTTGTATAATTCTCAACCTCAGTTTTTTTTCCTATTTTGCCAAACAGGCCCTTAAATTATGTTTGTTTAGGAAAAAAAATTACAAAATTATTTCTTATTTTTTTTCTATTTTAGCAACCAGAAAAGTTCTAGTCAACGAATATTTTCGGTTGATAAAATATTTGGGCGGAAAAAAATTGTCCCGTTTTCAAGAAAGAGATTCCCGGCTCTTATGTTATATATACATAATATAATTTATAATAATTTTAATTAACATCTCATTATATGTTTCGAATAAAATCACTAGATAACTACCAAACATAATTTCATGAGTTCAATAAATTATATGATATTAACATCAGAAAAATAATATAAATAATTTATATTAAAAATATAAATATGAAGATATCTTTTTTCTATGTGTTTAAACTTTTAAATTTATTGTTAGCACATCTAATTTAATAGGTTATCAAAATCAGATGTGCTCTATTCAAATCTCGATGTCGTTCGTATTAAAAATTAATTTTTTTCATTAGTTATTTATGTTGCTCTTCGTATCGGTTTAAGTTTTTAGGATTTTTTATACCACGTCTATAACATAGTATATGTTGCTCTTATTAAAAATTATTTTTTTCTTAATTATTTACGTGTGGGCCCCTAACGCATACGAGAATTATTGAAACAAAATTGTTAGAAAACATTATTTGTCAAATCTATATCCATATAAAAGCTATACATGGGAAACACATTATAAAAAGTATTTAAACAATAATTCTTTTTTCCCACATTTATATTCTACAATATAGAAAGAGATGTCTTAATCACAATAATAATTACTATGATGCTAGTTAAAAATCTAAATTACACTTAGAGGAGGAGAGCATGAAAAAAATAAGAAGTCAGTAGTCAAGTGATATTTTATATACAATATATTGGTAAAATAAATGATAAAGTTTTATCTTTTTAAACTAACTACAAAATAACATGTATCGTGTATCTTTTATGTTATTTATTATATCAGTAATAATAATATATAATATTTTTTATGTTATTTGTTATAGCAGCAATAACAATTGTTATTATATCAGAGGTGGAAAAAAGTAATACATTAATGCTAAACAATATAAAATCATGTAAGTTATGTACAACATGGAACATAATTTTTTTATCTAATGGATATTATTCAATTTCCTTTTTAAAAACTGTAGGAACAGAAATTAATATTTTTTATTAAGAATTTTTGCTTTTTAAAGAAAATAGTTTTTTTATAAATTTTGTGCATGAGCATCATACTAGTTTTGTAAAAGGTGAATATCTAAGTATATATCTAATCACAAATAAAATAAATTATTATTTATCATTTATAAACAAACGCCGCAAAATAACATGTGTTCCGAATAACATTTTAAGCCCATAGTATTCGACGATCCGGATCAGAACTCACGACTTTCTCGCATCATCACAACCGTTCAGAACAGAGAAGCCTCTCCAAACCCTCATCCAGTCCACATATATATACTGCTCTCCATTCCGAAACCTCTCCTCTCTTCCTCCTTCCCGTATTCTTTCTTCTCTCCGGCCGCCGCCGTCGCCATGGGACGTGTGATACGAGCACAGCGTAAGGGTGCGGGCTCCATCTTCCGCGCCCACACGCACCACCGCAAGGGCCCTGCGCGCTTCCGGAGCCTCGACTTCGGCGAGCGCAATGGATACCTCAAGGGCGTCGTCACCGAGATCATCCACGATCCCGGCCGCGGCGCGCCGCTCGCCCGGGTCGTGTTCCGCCACCCGTTCCGGTACAAGCACCAGAAGGAGCTTTTCATCGCCGCGGAGGGTATGTACACGGGTCAGTTCGTCTACTGCGGCCGCAAGGCGACTCTCATGGTCGGCAACGTGCTTCCCCTCCGTTCCATTCCCGAGGGTGCGGTGGTCTGCAACGTCGAGCACCACGTCGGGGATCGCGGGGTCATGGCCAGGGCTTCTGGGGATTACGCGATTGTGATCAGCCATAACCCTGATAACGGAACCTCCAGGTATGGCTTTGATTCTGCGATGTCAAAGCTTTGACATTTTAGCAATTGTGGTATCACTGTTTGTATTTAGTTTCGATCGTTCTGCTTATTCTACACTTCCTTCTGTAGATTTGTATCATTCTAGTGCATTTGTAGTTGCTAAATTTTAATTGTCGTTGCGGGAGAGGTAATACTAAGAACTTTTGTCCGCGATAATCGTTTGTGCGTGATTTCATCCAATTGCAGGAAATAGAAAGATGGTGTTTTGAAATCTGCAGATGTTGTTTTAGCAAACCGAGTTGAGTCTGAGAACTCAAATCGATGAACAAGGGAGAAAGTTGATGTCATTTAACATCTGATTATTGACATTGGGTCTGCCTTAGACCTGCATGTTCATACGACCATTAAGTTCATGATAGTTCTTCTCTTGCACATTGTTTACAACTTAACTAAAAAATGAATCTTGTAACTTCGCACCCTACATTTTCCTTCAATTAACTTTATGCATCATTTTATGTTTGATATCGTTGATTGTTTCTCTCATGATCTTTGATTAGTCTTGTGTACTCTGTGAATTGAAACATGTTCTATTTTCTGTTATTAATGAAATATTTGTTATAATTTTGGTGATCTTTGGTAAGTGACTGATGCACTATGCCGCCAGTTCATCTGCGGATATGTTTCAGTTTAGAACAATAACTAATAGCAAGTGCTAACTGCGCACTTGTTTGAATATTTGGTCCTTTTCTTTGTTAAGATGACTAATAATCAGAATTGAACAATGCCTTGAAAATTTTTGCCCATGTGGGCTATTTTAGTCTTCTCTATTTATTCTCTCCTTGGCTTCTATATTTTGCTATTACTCAGCTTATTCTTGTCTCTTGCTTTAATCTTTGAGTGCAGGATTAAGCTTCCTTCTGGTGCTAAGAAGGTTGTCCCCAGTGGCTGCCGTGCTATGATTGGGCAGGTAGCTGGTGGTGGTAGAACTGAGAAGCCCATGCTCAAAGCTGGAAATGCATATCACAAATTCCGTGTGAAGAGGAACTGCTGGCCTAAGGTTCGTGGTGTGGCTATGAACCCTGTGGAGCATCCCCATGGTGGTGGTAATCATCAGCACATTGGCCATGCATCCACGGTTCGCCGAGATGCCCCTCCTGGACAGAAGGTTGGTCTCATTGCTGCCAGAAGGACTGGTCGTCTTCGTGGGCAGGCTGCAGCTACTGCCGCCAAAGCGGACAAGACCTCTTAGATTGCCACTTCATTTTCCAGCATTCTGTTGTCTTTACCATTTGCTTGAAGTGTGTCTAGCAATACTTACATTGAAGACTTGCTTGACATATCTCAGAAGTTTTGTTCACTATTTAGAAGACGGTGGATATGAGGAGTCTTTTGGATCTTTTGCTGTTATTTCTGGAATTAGACCCATCTCATTTCATATGCCTGAACTGAACTGCACCTTACTTTTATTCTTTTGCACTTTGTTCAGTTCACCTGCATCACTTAATTTGTCACATTAGTCACGATTGCAGCTACTGATAAAGCAATTATTTTATAGTAGTGGTTTTTAGTGCGATTGTAGAAGCAAATTAAATGTTCCCTTGGCAATGATCCCAAAGGTATTGGAATAAACATGACTAATGTTTAGGCCATTAAATATGATCTCAAAGGTATTTGATTAAATTTTATTAGGTTTTAAGGATGTACTTGGATCGCTCTATTAGTTAAGGATTTTAAGAATTTTTTTATGAGAATTTTGGATTTCTTTGTTTGATTATATCATATTTAGGGACGTACTTAGTAATATAACATTTTCGTCAAAATAAGATATTTATGATCTATAAAAAATTTATTTTTTAATACTTATGTTAATTTAACATTATTGAGTTAATATTTATATTTAAAATAAATATTTTTTTTTTAAATTTCATCAAATGGATTAAATTAAACGTCATAAGTCATAATTCTATTTCTAAAAAATATGATTAATATAAAATATATTTTTAAAAATTTAAATATTTTTATTAATATTATAAAGTATGAACTAAATACAACTGAGTAGAACATCTTTCCATCCAGTAATTCATAGTTGATTGCGACAATGTTAATTTATAAAGTTTGGTCAATAGAAAAATGTTTTTATTGGTCTATTTATGATTTTGAATGTGGACCCGAGTCCAATACGAGTTTACCTTTCGCTCTAGTTGTATTCGATTTTTCTCTTAGAGATGGATAGCTAATTTTAGGTACAATTACCGAGATCACGTTCCAATAAAATTTCTGATAACGTGTAAAATGAAACATTTTGCCGTAAAAATTAATCTACCATTTATTACTTATCAAAGTGTTGTATGTATATATTTATATACATCATATGTTCTATATGAAAATAACGAAGTATTACCTATTTTAACCCCAATAAGTTGTTCAATTTACGATAAACATAAATCTTCTTTTTCTGAAAGATTTTATTATAAATTATTAAATTTATCACATATTTAAAACTTTATAAGTAATAAGATAAGTAATACAATGTTACTATATAGCACCTTCATTAAATTTATTCTATATATAAAACGACTCCTACTTAATGCAAATGTATAACTTTCCCTGTTTAAAGAGAAAAAGGGCATATGAATGGCAGAGCGGATTAGAGATTGATTAACGATTACTATCACAAATTATTATTTTTTGGGTAAACTCCTAACCGAGGGCTCCGACATATAGAACATCTTCCAGAAAAATGTTGCACGAAAACTCTTAATAGATCGTTTGCAGTGTTAAAATTAAACATATCCAATCAAATATGCCTCTCATCAAAAGCTACCACAAAAACTATTGGCATAATTTCACCAAAGCAAATGTTGGCATAACCATAATGTTTACCATTTATCCACAAGCATCATCATTTAGAGACAGATCCTAATGTCAATAAAATAGTAAGAAATAACACAGCACGCCCTCAGAGTGAAAAAATGAGAGTACAACCCACAAGAGAACATATTTACTTGGATAAACATCATGGCTGAATTTCACCGTGAAAGGCACATACTTTGGATCAAGCATGCAAATAATCAAGGACGCCAACAACACGAACTCACAACTAACTTATTTTATCGATTACTTTATTGATTTCTTACTGTTGCCATCAGTTGAGCCATGCAACTTGCATACTGAACTGCAGTGTGTTGAGGAGTATAAATATCTTGGAGACCGTATTCTGCAAAATTTGACTCAATATTGATGAAATGCCCAGGTAATGATTTCTTGGAAAGGACTTCTTGCCATATGTCGAAGAAGTCTTCCATAACCATCCTGGATACCTCTAGTGAAGACAAAGGAAGATACTCTACCTGTAGAAGAAAAAGACGACAATTAAAGAAATTCTACACCTAAGGTGCACGTACAATGATCAGAAGTGAGCTGCAGAACTTCATAATTTGTTATACATGATATTGATTGCTTAAATTCAACAAAATATACACCTAAGGTGCCACTTCTAATCAGATTTCATATCAGATTAATTTTTGGTATACACGGCACCAGTTTACTGCATGAGAACTTAATTCCTACTTTGTGCTAGCTAGCTAAGCATAAATATTTTTTTTAAGAGAGCAAAGATGAGAGCCTTGTGCACTTGTTCTTTATGGGCCAAATTATAAAGGAAACTGAAAGAGTAGTAATAAGAATGATTCAATATGAAACTAGAAGATTTTATTGGACGTATAGCAAGGTGAAAGTAGCAAAGAAGCAAAGCAAGGAAGATGGATGATCATTCAGGAAAGGCAGGACATCACCACACAGGACAAACGTTTTCAATGATCTCTGAAAACAAACTAGCATTTAACATTGGGTTATGTCCTTAAACCTCCCTTAAACAGTCATAAATTTCTAGTTATAACCTTAAAGTATAAAACCAAGCAGATGTAACCTTAAAATTATCCCGATCAAATAAAATAATCCAGCCATTTCCTTCCATTTGGTTTTCCGTCAATTTTTATTAAATGACTTTATTGCCCATACATGTTAATGAAAACTCCTCTAGAACCTCTCATAATTTGTACACGCACTAGTTCTAATTAGACTTGATTTGGTTGAATTGCTTTTGATTTCCCCGGTTTGATATTCTCAGAATGTTCAGTAGGAGTTTTGGTAGTTGCCAAATGGGGCATTAAATAAACTGTTCGTTTAAAAAATGGAGGGATAAAAATGCCAAATAACAAATTGGAGAATATATATATTTGACGGGGAACCAAACAGACGAAGATGATTGGATTACTTTATCTGCCTGGTTTTATACTTAGGCTATAAATGGAAATAATGTGTGATAGTTCAAAGGAGATTTAAAAAAATAACTCTTTAAAATGTCATAGAGACAAAGCAACCAGAAAATCCACTGATAAATATATAGATATAGGTTATGAGCTAAAATATACAGAAAGAAGCAAATTATAATACAGACCTCCATCATGATTCCCCTTAATGTCTCAGAGAGGGATGGAACACATTTTCCTACCCTCAACCGAAAGTCTCCAAGCCGGTATTGGAATCCCTAGAAATAGAAAGGAGTAAGTTAGCTTGCAGAATTCGTTAAAAAGATTCAAATTTTCGATCACTAAAATAAATCTCCTCAATCTTGAGAGCAAGTGAGGCATGCAAGGTAATAGCAAATCTGATTTAATTTCTCAGCTTAGAGCTGATGCCATGTTAGTGCCTATGAATGCTATCACGTTTCATGTTCATTTGCTTGTAAATTTTCCCCAAACATGAAATTTGCATCAAAGTTTATTGTTTAACTATGACAATTTCATCAACTTTTCCAAAGCTATGCAGGTAGCACTTTATATCGCTATAACAGTCTATTTAGGGATATAGGATTGCATGATAGGTTGCCTACTTTGAGCTGCACTAATCGCAAGGTTTAATCTGCTGATTGATTCCTCATTTCTACAGTTTCTAATTCTTTGAAATTGAACATCCTTCAGCAGAAAGTTCACACAAGGAACTCTGAAGGTGTCATCTGTGGTAAAGTACTTACAGCCTATGAAAATGAACAGTTCTAAAGTAGCCCTCAGGTTCTATATTTATGACAAATCCCAGTCCCAAACTTTTTCCTTCAGCAAGATTTTTTACCAGCATTTAGTAGTATTCTCTAAAGAAAATAACTTCAATGAAACATTAAAAACCACAGGAACCCTCATAAAAGTAACGCTATGCTTTGAAAGTAGTGCGTGTTTTGTTATGGGCTCTATTTTAGATGAATATACCCATTCCAAATACCATGACCAGATATTATTGACACAATAAATTGCATAAATCTCTGTTGTCCAAAAAATAGCAGCAACAATGGCATGTTCCCTTATATAGGTAGGCGATAGGTAATCTGAAGAGTTCCAATCTCAGTCCCTTAATGCGACGCAAAGGTACATGAGAAATGCGGTCTGTTTTCTTTCACACTCTTTTTTGAGAGAGAGTTATTTCATACACTCTGAATTCTTTGTTAAGAAGTAGCAACCAACATGCAAGTGTGTTGGCCAACATGTACAATCACAATAGATAGTCATACCGGTGCAACTAAGAAATCATCATATTAGATCATTGGGCAAAATAGTAGAAAATATTTATATGTTGACCCACTTGTCTTCATATGAAAATGTTACAATAACTCATTTAAAATTAGAGGCAATATAAGCAACTCAAGTTCCTTGCGGCTATAAGAGATCATGCCATGAGGCAAACCAAACAAGTGAACATAATGTCGATAGATCAAATGTTATGTATAGACCACAATATTTACGTGTATGTGAAGGATAAAAACTGCTACTTGTTTCAAACCTCTTTCTCCTCATTTTCGGCTGCTCAATCAGCCATCAAAATCATAAATCCCAATTTTTTTCAGCCTGCTGATTAATCGAGGGCTGTGGTCCAGAAACGAGTAGCAACTCCCTTATTCCCCATTAATACCAAAAATTCATTGTTAAGAGCCCTACTCATCGGCGATAAAACGCTGGACTTGAACCAAAAGGTTGCTGATTCGATTTTTTGAGCAACAGTTACCTCGAAGTTCAAGGCGAAGCGGGCCTTGTAGGACTGTAGCTTCTCCATTAGCGTCTGAACTGAAGCCTCCGCCTGTAGGACGAGCCGCTGGGGCCGGAGGATGAACAGGTAGAGGCTGGGGTGATCGTGTAGCGCGACGCCGAGGAAGTCGCGCGGAAGATCAGCAGGAAGCGCTCCGGAAGCGACGGCGGCGGCGTCGCGGGGGATGGGGCGGTAGAAGGTGAGGGCGGTCTTCCAGCGGCCCTCCTTGGAGACGTTCCCAAGGGAGCCTTCCTCTACGCACTGGCAGATCTCCGTGACGATCTGGCTGCTGAGCGTCGCCCCCGGCTTCGGCTGCCAGTGCAGCAACCTGCGCGCATAGCTCGTGCATTGAGCCCGACCACCGGGAAAACGGAAAAAGAAGAAAGGAGCCGGCGGGCGGACGGCACGCCGACGAGTCGTTCGACGAATTGCTCGTCCGAAGAAGTAAATGGTAGCAATTAAAGGAGTTGAGATTTCGGCGCTTACCATTTGACGGGCACGACGGGCGGATGGGGTTGGGACGCGGGAACGGAACCGGCCGGAGGCGGTGTGTGTTTGATGTCCATGGTAATAATTTTAACTTTCACGGAGAACAAAAATGTCACGAACGACGGATACCTCTTCGATTCCTTTTTTGAAGTGAAGGGGACAAGGACGTGTTTTTTTAAGATGACCAAATTAATAATATAAATGTATGTAAAACTATATATTTTTTAAGATCTCAACATATCTATCAGAAATCTAACTAATCCTAAGATTTCGCGAATTTTAGAAAAAATAATGAATTGTAAGATTTTGTTTGTTCTTAAAATACGTCTACCGATGCTTAAGCCCTTGAAATAGAATTATGAATTGTTCTTCAGGAATTTGAGCCATTTGTTTGATGATTTTCTATTGTTATATATAATTGATTTTTTTAGAATTTAATTGTGCATGATATAGTTTCAATGTAATAATTCAAAAACATTAAGTTGGGCAAATGGAATTCTTGTTTCAAACTTGGCCAAATTGTTATCCAAGATGTTCGGTTCTACTTGGCACATGGAACTTTTTTTATTTTTCAAAATTCTAATTCATTAATTTTAATTATGTCAAGTTGCATATTATTTTATGACAATGAGCCTCTTGGATCTAGTCCAAAGCAATAACACTAGGTCACGTTGGATAAAATTAGATTGCTCAATTAATTTTTTTATTTACAATATCTAATATTAATTATATTTGTTTAGAAAATAAGAATTGAGATTTTTTTCAAATATTTAAAGTATTTTCAAAATATAAAATAATTTTATTTAATAGTATTGTAATTTAAAGTAATTTGAAAATGTTTAAACAAAACTCAACTGATTTAATTTAAAAAAATATGTTGATTGAATCATTGGGTCAATTTGAGCTGATCAAGTTTGAAAATTGAAACCATCCGGATGAACATGATCAAAACTACAACAACCTCTATTGAGGATGAATTAGTTCGGAGTCATCTATCAGATTTGGTAAATAACCCTGCCTATTTTATACCTTAAAATTCATTATACATATTATACTTTAAAAAAAATCTCTCTCCTCACATTTTGTCCCTTATCAAACTTTAAAATGTCTGACACCATGAAAAATTGTTACAGTTCAAGGTAAGGAAATATTTAGATGGAGAAGGTGCTATTGACAAGGTGTTGTTGTAACTCAAGAAAGGAAGGAAGAAAAAAGAGTTCAAAATAAAAAAGAGAGAAAGGAAGCTAGTGAAAGGAAGCTTAGGACAATAATAAGTATCGTTCAAAACATAAGGATGTATTCTTACTACAAATGCTCACGAGATTTTATTAGCATTTCTCTTTTTATCTATGAAACCCTAAGAGTGAGAATTAGGTAGAAGGTATAAAAAAAATATGTTAGGAGTCGAAATTCCAACTCTTTTTATTGATTGACATTGAGACATGAAGGTGGAGACTCCCTTTTTGGAGTGCTAACTAGGAGCAAGAGACTTTATGATCTACATACTATATTTGATCAAGATATCCAATATTATTTAGTATACTATTAATAACACATATAAATTGATTGAATTGGAATTTTCATATCACATGACAATCGAGATGACTAACTCATGACTTTAGAAAGTAAAACTTTCAAACATCATGTGTTTACACAAGTTAAGAACATGCAATGAGTATGAACATACTCATGCAAATGCATATTGAGCATTCAATGAATTATAATGTTTGTTGAGGCGTCTCCATATATATATATATATATATATATATATATATATATTCTAATTAGTGCAATGGATAGATGTTTTTTACTAGTATTTAGAGGTCTAAATTTTAAATCTTAACCTCTCAATTTTTTGTAATTATTATTGTTATATATTTTGGTTCGCGTATGTTTATAGCCGGTCCCAAGTCCGGATAAAGAAGGAGAGTTGTGTTAGGCCTCGACAACCAACGTAAAACCTCGTCAAATCTCATGAACATGGATGAACAAATACATTGTATATATTTTGGTCATGTAAGATTCGTCCTTGGATGAATCACTATTATTAATGATGCATGTTAATATGCCGATATTGTATTGTACTGGATATGAACATATTGTTTCTATTACTGTATGGTGCATGTAACCGATGCAAATGAAAATTGCATGCTAATTAATAAGATTGAGTTACATAGATTATGCAAGAGGAATGCACTTTAGATATGTGTTAACATATTGATGGACTTGTATATATTATGACAACGATGGAAATGTAGGTGATTAAGAATAATCGCGATGACGATGCTAATGACAAATGGTATGTTGATGGTGTAGCATCATGTCCTTTGCTTAAGTCTAATATGTAAAAAATAAATTATTGGCCTACGAGCTTAAGTGCTTTAAGACTTACATAACATTGTTTATTTTGCTTGAGTGAATTTCATGTGAGAGTTGTGAGAGTTAGATGGTGACCTAATTATGTGCACCAAGAATACTTTGGTTAACATTCAAGAAGGACATTTAACATTGGTTTATATTTTTTAAATTGCAAATGAGAACTAAAAACTATAGTAATTTGAATTCATAGTTGTTAACATGCTCAAATTTATTATTGCTATAAAGGATCTCTATACATTTTTTTTATAATTGAATTACAATACATTCTTTCTTCACAATTCTTATAAGGGTAATTTTATTTATTTTATATGTTATCAATTACAATTTTATTATATTTATTTTTTATTGTTATTAATCTCGAAATGATTTAGTAATATAATTAAATTACCAATCATATACTTTATTTTCCGAACTCCTTCATTATTTTATGATGGACGGTTTTCATGCTTTTCATTTATTATTATTGTTACTCGTCTACTAAAATATACTATGCATGGATATTTTACAAAACATAATTATATAATATATATAATGAAATACATATTTATCATATGTATATAAATAAATAATTTAAAATAATTAAATTCTATAGTATACGTACAATATTTAATTTTATATTATAATTTTATTTGATTTAAGACTATAAATTAATTTCATCGTAGTGTGTTTATTTTTTAAAAAAATATTAAACTTGTAAATATTAAACCTTATTTACAACCATAATTGCATCAACCTTTTTAAAAAATTAAAGGGTCTCCTATCACAAAACTATATAAAAATATCGTAGTCTCATATTATATTGAAGTTGTGTTTGACACAAAAAACGATTAGAAATTGATACATAAATTAAAGATTTTATCAATGTCAAAATATTATTTTTTGTTAAATTGATGTGTTTGATAAATTAATTTGACTAAAAAAATTATCAATCATTTTAGTAGCCTATTTTCATTAGAGTTTAGAGGTTGAGAAGCTTAGACTTATTTTTTATTTTTAAATATCATTTTTCATTAGACACCATTTCAATCAGTAAAATAAAAAAAACAAACATCCAAAATTAAAATTACTTGCTGAACTAGCAATAACTCAAAAAATTAGAAAAAATTATATTACACAAACAAATTAAAGAAATCTTATAATGTGTGTATATAGTATTCATGTAAATATAATATAATACATTTTTGTTTATTAATAATCTTTAAAGTCACAGTATGACCTTTTTTCCAATTGGATTTCTGCTATGAGATCTTATTTTAGATATTGCCAAAGTCTTAAATAAAAAATAATAATTTTTTTGTCGAAATATCATATGTTAACCAATCTTTAATTTTTTTAATCACAAACAAATGTTCAATTAAATATGCAGTAAAAAAAATAAGATTTAATGTTTTAATCACATTTGTTATTAATAATTTAATATGACAATATAATACTTCTTTTAATATTTATATCTCCAAAGAAAGTGGGAATTTTGTGCTGTTGCTTTATGCACAGATCTTAAAGCGGGCGTGCCTCGAATTTATTCTTCTCCCGCGATCCAAAACCCTATTCGTGTTCCTCCCTCTCTCGTTCTATAAACCCTTTCGAGCCCCAAACAATACGGCAGTTGTTCCCGACCTCTTCTCGTAACTGCATCCATGGCGGAGACCCAAGTTGAAGAGGAGATGGCGAACCGCTCTCCACCTCCTTCATCTCCAAAGCAAGAACATCAACAAGAAGAAGTGACAGTAGCAGAAGAAGCGCCGCCTCACGGAGTTCCAGAATCTGAAGCAGTCGCTGCTCGCCCGAGTCCTGATGATTTGATCGCGCGGGCGATAGCTCCTGTAAAGCCTGAGTACCTCCGCCAGCCGCCTTCTTCGAGGTTAGAAGCCGGCGGACGTCGGGCGGGGGGCGAAGCCAATGAGAAGGACAGTGGCAATTCGTCGAACACCAGCACGGTGGTCGCCAAGGAGAAAAAGTCCAGGCGGCAGCTGAAAAGGGAGCGGAAACAGGTCTTGAAACACTTGCATCCTTTGGTTCCAAGATTGTTTATTTATTTGTTTCTTTGTTTATGGATAAAATTGGTCGCTCCACAATGCTCCACAGAACACTTTGGAGAATGAGCAAGGACAACTTGCTGTAGGAATTAATAGTTTATTCGTTGAAACTTACAGATATTTTCTGGGTCAAAGGTAATTGAAGTGTATGTAATAAGAAACAACAACATTAGCGAAGCTGGTGTTGCTTCCCTCGAAATGTTTCGTCTTTTAAGACCGAAAGAAAATGGAAAAAAAGGTTTGGTGAACAACTTCTTAATTGATGGAAACCTTAGGGGAGTATCACACAGTTAGTGAAACTGAAACAGCTATTAGTTGGTTTACGAGGTGGACATATAATACCACGATTTGTCATCTTTGATTATGTTTACATTCCATGTCCTTCTTTGAGATTTTGATATTATAAGCAAAAATGTTATGGTGTTTTTTCCAGGATTGTTTGTGGTAAGCTGGATGAGTAGCGCAGTTAACTTTAAAGAAATAGGAGTTCATGAATATTACGAAGGTTTTGTAGTTTACAGTTTACTGAAGAAAAGTTTAAAAGGTCAAGGTTTTCAAAGATTATATGTATTCAACAGTGAAGTTGATATCAGTTTAGCATTATTATTACTGGAGGGAAAAATAAATCTTTAACTGCTCAACTTGTGAGATGTACTCTTTTTCTTTATTTTATTTTTTTAGTCTGGTCATTTTCTTTATTTTTGTCATCATATACACGTCCCTTGTTTCTTTTCTTTTATATGACGTTCCTAGTCATTGGTGACCCTTCTTGAGTCATTGTTTTCAGAATCCTGATATTCAAAACTAAATATTAATGCCTCAACATCTCTAAAATAATAACGTCTCAACAGTGGTGACTTGTCAAAATTGCACAAGACAAAAAGTGCTTCGTTTTTACCATCATAAGACAAAGTGCAAACTCCCAAATGTTGAACCTGTGTTGTTTTTTATTAGGTATAATACAAGTTCTGACCCTCAAAAGAAATAATGTTGTAGCACAACCACACTATTTTGTGGAGAGCAATACTACATTGAAAATATTCATTCTTTTTTATCATGGTGTGTGAAATTAGATTCTGATCATTTTGTTTTTGGACGCTCACACCCACACTCCATTACTTTATCATTTTTTGTTTCCCCTTGCATTTGGATAATTCATTAGTTTTTTTTAAATACAAGAAGATAACTACTCATGTTATGGATTCATCCTTTGTCATTTCAAAAAATATAATACATAACATCCTTTTTTGTGTAGAGAGCGGGAAATGAGTCTTTGATCGTTAGTTTTTTGACAGTTGCATCTCCATTTCTTTTCTCTTCTTTGTTACATACTTGTATATTTCATAGTTCTTAATACAAACTGGATGGCTACATGAAATTCTGTAGCAATCCTTCCCCTCTTTTAAAAAGATATATATATATATATATATATATATATATATATATTATGATTTGGTTCTGGATATTTACAGTTGGCTATGTTAAAAACTAGAATATGTTAATGAAGTTATTTTTAGTTCATTGTGGTACAAAACGGTTGATAGATTTATGTTTCTCTATGCATTCATCAATTTTGGCTTTACATTCTGTGTAATAAATCTGAATCCTTTTAGTATTGGAACCATTCATTATCAGGAACAGAAGTCCGCACTAAACATTTGTCCTGAAGTAGCAAAACATGGCAATGCTAAGACATGTGCTTATGGTGATAGTTGTCGCTTCAGCCATGACTTGGATGCTTTTCTTGCGCAGGTGTAATCTTTAATATTTATATACTTAATTCTTGTATTCAGAATCTTTTCATCAGCAACCTTTAATTGACATTCCAGTAACAAGTGTGCCTATGTTATGTGCAGAAACCAGAGGACATAGAAGGCACTTGTCCATTTCTGGATGCCAAAGAGATTTGTCCTTATGGAATAACTTGCAGGTTTTCCAAAACACATAAAGCTAACCCGTTAACAGAATCTAATACTACTGCTAAGGTTAGGGCTGAAATAAATGGACTAAGTAAGGATTTGCAGAAGCTTCTGTGGAAGAACAAAGTTACTTTTCCAAAGGCAGATACTCAACTTAAACTTCTTGGGCTTAAGGTATTTCATTGTGTTTTTTCCTCGAAAAAACAGGCATACATGCATAAATCGAGTGACTTGATGCTATGAAACTCTAAGCAGCCATCTGACTGCTTTCAGGCACCAACTGCTTTAATATTACAGAAATATTTGAACATAAAATCTTCTTGAAAAATGATTGGTAGCTCCTTAGATTGAACTATTCTTAGAACCTAGATATTAAGAACCAATGTCATAAATGTAGCTTTTCTGTTTCTGGAGGTCATGCATTTCCAGACTACTCGGATTCTCTTGCATTTTGCCTTTACATTTTCTAGGACTAATTCTCATCAATGAGCCGAATCATAACTTCTGTTCCCAATATCTTCTTTTACTTGATATCCAAAACCTATTTGTGGAATAGGTATGGCTTGTCAAAATCATTCACATTTTACTGACACTAATCTTTATCAAGGTTAGATAGATAACTTATCCAATTTGCCAGGCTTCCCAGATAATGTTCAAGTTTATTGTTATTTCCCTTTTTGACTTCACATTCTAGAGGCAATTGAAATAAATTATATAATATGTCAGAAAGTTGATCACACATCTCATGATCGATGTGAATTTAATTGCTTCCATGTATAAGTTTGAGGAAATTGCTATCTTTATGATAAAAATCTCATTTGAGAACACATGCTACAATTCCACTCCTTTATATGCAATTTGTTTCTGCATTTCAGGGAGGTAATAATGCAAAGGCCAATGTTAATAATGTAAGATGCCAGCCAGGATCTCTAGATGCACCAGATAATACTCATTTGGATGAGATGATTGATAACTTGGAAAATGAAACACAATGTACCACAGAAATATGCACAAGAAGTGACTCTTTGCTTGCTGGATCTGCTTTGGAGGACACGAGACCTATAAAGAAGGCAAAAAGTCAAGTTGACGAAGATATCGATTTACCTAAAGTTCACAATGGTGATAACTCTATATACATTTTCTTCTTTCTAATTTGAACTTCATTGATGTCTCTATTGTATGAAAGGCTGATTGGTTTTCTGTTAATTTCAACATTTACATAGGCAAGATCCAAAGAGAAGAAGGTTCTGAATTACTCCATGTTCAGAATGGACCTGAAGTTTCATTTGATATCATATGTTCATCTGAAGCTGACTTGAAACCACATAGAAGAGAGAAAAAGCTTATTGATTTTAGAGGAAAGCTTTACCTCGCTCCTCTAACAACGGTTGGAAATCTTCCCTTCAGAAGAATCTGTAAAACATTAGGTGCTGATATTACTTGTGGAGAAATGGCCATGTGCACGAATCTTTTGCAGGTATGTTTTTTAAGTTGACATGGCTTTAAATAAGTATTTAGCTTGTAGAATGTGCTGTTAGCTAAACTTAAGAATTTCTGTAATTCTTACATGATATATGCAGCCACAACATCCATAATTCAAAAGAATGGAAAGAGGACATTTATAAGGATTTTATTTGTTGGCAGGCCATTTCTTTGAATTATTAATAATAATTTCAAATGAAAATGATAGTTTGACCAGGACTCATGGCGTTTGCCATTAAATATAGTCATATAACGATTTTAAAGCACTTTCCTGCACAAATTTCATTTATTTTGGGGTAAGAACTTGAACTGATATTTGATATTGCAACCTTCTCATTAATTTCACTTCAAATGGTAATTCCCTCTCAAAAAGCGTTCTGTAAAAAGAACTTCCCTCTCAAAAAGAAAAGGAAATTTTGTTATGCTGTTACCTAATTCTTTAGGTGATTACTAGATAGAGAGGTAAGAACTTGGATAATGATGATTGATATGGGACTCTTCATGCTTGTTACATTACAAATTATATTAAAACATATTTTTTGGAAATCAGAACTATTTCTCACATTTTTAAATTGCTGAAATCCTTTTTTTCTGAAGGGGTATGAGTCATTCACTTGTATTGAAAACTATAAAAGTAAGCTTTACCAGTGTTGGAAGGAGTATAAGGAGACAAAAACGAGAAGGAGATAGGATAGGGACCAAGGTTGTTAAGTACGAGTTTCTACCTAAACTCCATTTTACTGGGGATAAACTCGATCGGTAAATACGTAGAATTTAGATATAATATTAATAAATAGCTTTCATATTTTTAATTAAGCATTATGGTACAAAGAATGAAATAGTAAAACAAAATTATTTGACAAACTAATATTAATATACCACTTACAATAATGTTCATACTTTAATTTACTACAATATTATTAGTTTTTAAAGTTAGAGTAAAATTATAAAAAACATAATAATAAAAAGGAAACAATAAAAAGAGAAAAATTAAAAGGCTATAAGAAAATTAAAAACTATGTCAAATATTGTTTAAGATAGCATACTAATGTTGCATGTTGTGGGATTTGAACCCCCAATCACTTGTACTCTGATGTCATAGATGCAAAAAATTTGATAGCGAAAACGCTTGCAAGTGCACTAGTCGAATCAATAATAAATTGATGAATATGAGTTGTCGATCCCACGAGGACTAATTTATTATAGTTTTTTAACCTTATCTTGCTATTTGAGATTGAAAAGAGTTGAATTTAAAACTGAAAATTCGAAAGGATAAACCTTGTGCCAGATGGTGTTAAGTTAAGATGCATGCAGCAACAAACTCTAGTTATTAACATATGGAATCAAGTGAGTTAATAATACACAACTTCTGATTTCCAAACCAGATAGATATTATAGGACTTGCATCGAAGATAAAATAAATGGCGTGAGATTAATGGAACACGACCCATGTTGTGTCCGCGAACAGATCACATTAGTTAAAAGTCATCAAGAATACGTGCAACATGGCCCGCGTCCGATTAAAACACGGTCCATATTCTCTCGGCCTAAAGAGTTGCAATTAAATTAATGGCAAAGGTCAGTACAAAATCAGTTAAAGTTAATAAAAAGACTATTAAAACTAATCAATCAAATGCAAATTCATAAAAAATCAGAATAGAAAAATATAATTCAAGAAATAAATGAGGTCTATATGACATACAAGAAAGATTAAACATGTTAATTGTCATCATATAGGATGAAAAGAAAATAAAAATAATGCAGAAATATATCGTGAATGAAGTTGATAATTGCTGCAATCCCTCTCGGATATAACAACAAGATTGCTCCTCGCTGCTCCTGCGGGTTCTTGGTTCTTGCAGAAGAAATAAGGGATCTTTCTTTGATGTTTGGGCACAAAGGACTTCAGAAAATTAATTGAAAAAGAGAGATTATTTTCTGGAGAGGGATTTCTTGAGTGAGATTCCTTTTGGGGCTGTTGGGATGTCCCTATTTATAATGTAAAACTGGCTCTTGGGATCTTGCATTCGACGTTTGTAAGGTTACTTGATGAACAAGCCAAAAATATCGTCTGTTGATGTGCAAATCGCCTTTTTTGTGATTGAAAACGACCCATTTTAAGTCTAGAAATGGCTTGTTTGACTTATTTATGGGTTGGATATTGACTGATCTTGAATTTGACTTATTTGGCTATTTTTGTGATTTTGTAATTGACTGATTTTGTGACTGAAATGGCTGTTTGTGAGAGGACGTGGTCCGTGTTGATGGCCATGTTTGGTTGTCCTGAGTTTTCTTTTTATGCTTGATTTTAACTCCGTTTTCACATTCGATTCATTCCACCTGTTCCGGACTTCAAATCTTATTTCTAGAGAAATAAAAAGAGAGGAGATAAGGGTGAAATTGATCAAAAAATATGTATGTAAATAAATATTAGAATTGATGCGTGCAATGATCAAAACTACGAAAATTATCTTAAATGATATACATAAAACATGTATTTTTGCTCACATCAGTCACCACTAATAAAAAGATGCCACCACCACACTTGTGTCACAAAGTCATGAGATTGCTATTTGACGTGTACGTTTTTGCAGGATTTTAATGAGTTAAAACACATCAAAATCTAGTTTTACCTGTATTTATGCTTTTACACCGAGTCAAATCGGTTTTGGGACCCTAGAAACGTAAATTCATAAGTTTTTAAGTATTAAAACTAGTTTTGGCAACTTGGATAGGGACCCCGAGAAGACAAAAAAAGAGGGGAAAACTCAACCACATCCCACTCGATAAAAAAAAGATTTGATATAAAATTAATCCACATCACACCTTACACCCGCTGAAATATTCCGATTATGCTGTAACCAAATTGCCCATGAGACTGGCAGAGGTGCTGAAATCCTATGAATCTTAACATTTGATTCTTTTTCCTGATGAAGTATATTTTGTGGATACAGGGGCAAGCTTCAGAGTGGGCATTGCTGCGGCGTCATACATCAGAAGATTTATTCGGCATACAAATATGCGGAGCTTATCCTGACACGATATCACATACTGTTGAGCTTATTGAACGTGAATGCGGTGTTGACTTCATTGATATCAACATGGGTTGTCCAATTGACGTTGTGGTCAACAAGGGTGCTGGATCAGCTTTGCTGACAAAGCCAATGAGGATGAAGAGTGTCATCCAAGCAGCAAGTTCTACAATTTCATTGCCTTTGACTGTTAAGGTATTGAAACTTTAACTTGTTTGCTTTTAGAGGATTGAATATTTCTTTTTTCAATAGAAGAGATTGTCACCGATTTTGCTTTCTGGATCTCTCTTGTCATGGGAGTTAGTTAATATATATTTTAAAAATGTTTATCTTAGACATTTTAAAGTCATTTTCATCAAATATCTGTGAATTTTCTTGTATGTTGTCTTATAGGTCCGAACAGGCTATTTTGAAGGAAGAAATCGTGTAGATTCTCTGATTTCTGAGATTGGCAGTTGGGGAGCCAGTGCATTAACCATACATGGTCGGTCACGACAGCAACGCTACAGCAAGCTTGCCAACTGGGATTATATCTATGAATGTGCAAGAAAGGCACCTGGTGATTTGCAAGTGTTTGGAAATGGTGATATTTTTTCATATTCTGACTGGGCCAAGCACACATCTGACTGCTCTGAGCTTTCTACTTGCATGATTGCTCGAGGTGCTTTAATTAAGGTACTATTCAACTTGAACATTTCTTCTCATTTAACAGTACATCTGACATATGCTTTTCGGCATATGTTACTGTTTAGCACTACTAGAAGTATTTCTATTATGGTCATGCTGTTTGCATATGTTACTGATTTATGGACTTTATTCTCAGCCATGGATATTTACTGAGATCAAGGAACAAAGAAATTGGGACATAAGTTCAGGCGAACGATTCAATATTTTCAAAGATTTTGTACAATTTGGCCTCCAACATTGGGGCTCTGATACCAAAGGTATTTTTACACATATTCAAACGAATTTGAGCTTGCATGTTTTTCATATCTTGGGGCGCATGTTGGCCTAATTTTTCATAGTATCTATGATGAAAGAGATGATATATGATCTGTCTAATTAAAATGTGATAATTCAAAACTCTATCCAGCATCCAAGTTTCCACTTGTAGTGTCTTAAGAAGAGTATAGTATTTGATATCATTTTATGAGTCAAGCCATCATGGTACCTTGAGGCGAGAGGAACCATGTTTTTGTCTCCAAGTGGATGAACATTGAGCAACTATTTCTTTGATATGCCTTTAGTACTGCGTATTTATTAACAATGTCCTGAGGTTCTTGTTGGCTTCTTGGATGAACTTCAAAGCTGATGGTGTGCATGTAGTATCCTCGTGCCTTAAAAAAGTATCCACATGCATATCTCCATGTCAGAGGGCTACAATGCTCACGATCTTATGGGCACTTTCGGAAGGGGGAAATGTTGCACTTTCGGAAGCGGGAAATGTTACACTGAAAATATTGTACGCCATATGTTTTCTTTAGAGAGCGGAGGAAACACTGAGCCCTCATTTTGTTATTTTGACTCCACATTTGAGTTCTTAATTCACCGTCCTTTGTACATATAGATTATTGCTCAAGTTACCTAGTCATCCTTCCCTTGAAAAAATAATATTATCTGCTATTTATGAAATGGATGGTGAGGAACAGTAGGAAGGGGTGGGGTTGTTCTTAAGCCATCTGCAATTTGTTAGAGGCGTAATCTCATATAGATTTATGCGCAAATGTTTTTTAAAAAAACTATTAATACAAGTGCTGTCCACTTGCTTCTCTAGATTTGCATGCTACAAATAATGAATGCTTTTATTTTGATGTTCCAGGTGTAGAGACTACTCGACGGTTCTTGTTAGAATGGTTGAGTTACACACACAGATATATACCTGTTGGTTTGTTGGAGAGAGTTCCTCAACGCTTAAATTGGAGACCACCGAGCTACTGCGGCAGAGATGATCTTGAGACTCTAATGTCATCTGATTCAGCAGCTGACTGGGTATGCAACTTAGCTCTCCATCTTTTCCTGTTCATATGTTCTTTTTTGCTTATGTATATGTGGTGTATGTTGCAGATTAGAATCTCGGAAATGTTGCTTGGCAAGGTCCCAGAAGGCTTTAGCTTTGCGCCTAAACACAAGTCTAATGCTTATGACGCAGCTGAAAATGGCTGAATGCTCATGAAGTTCCTTCTTCGAAGGAGCACAATTTATCATCATTTGCTTGAACCTGGCTCTAGGGAAGGGATGCCTGATCTTGTTTTTGGCAGCTTCCTTTTGCGACGTTCGTTCGCCATAACCTGCATAGGGGAAACAAATGTACTGGTCTGAAGCATCTCTCCCTGTTGGCAAAACTAGTATCATCGTATGTCCTAAATCTTAATCTCTTTTGAGTTTATTTTTCTGCGACTTGTAGAAGCATAATAAGTATTTATGGGTGCTTGAGGTAACATTATTTATCGAAATAATTTTTTTCTTCTTCGAAACAATAATTTGTAATTCTGGTCTTGTTTAGTTGGACGGCAGTCTTTAAAAAAAAAATACAATAATATTAAACCATTCAAGTTGTTTATCTAAGCTTAAAATGTTGTCAAATAATTTATAAGTATTTTTTAGTAAATATGAGTGTTTGATAATTAATATTTTTTATTTATAAGTTGTACCGCAAATAATAAGTAAGCGGATTTAGTTTATATCTTTTTTTTGTTTAAAAGTTATTTGGATAAATTACATAATTACTATTATGATTTAAAATTTTCTTTCATATTTTTAGCATATAAATATTATATATTAAACAATAATAGTCAAAACATCGAGTTTTTTAAATATAAATAATCTATCAATCATCTTATTATTAAATATCACACTATTTATTATTAATTATAAGTTAAGTGGGAACTGCATTCCATTTACTAAGAATGCCCAACGACTTCTTTCGTTATTGGAAGCTGATGTAATGGTTCATTCAACATTACTTTTTATTGTAATTTTGCTCACATTGTATCAAATCGAGATTAGCTAAACAACAATGTTTTTTTTTAATAATGACGCATGTAAAATTTAATTTGAGGACCTCTGCAATCTTCACCCTAATGTCTAAAGTGAGTAACTCGGTTAATATTATAAAACATTAAAAGTTCAGCCCTCTTCTAACTATTTGACTTTAAACTTGAAACACTCTCATTTTAATTTTTGACTCGGTCACATACTAATTGAGTCAATTTTAATTCCTGGTCAATATGTTTTTTTTTCAAAAAATGAGTATAATGCAAAAGTGCATGCATATATTTTCACCAAAAAAATATTTGTAATTTTAGTTTAAAAAAATTCTCATCTTTTCTTAACTCAAAATTATGTATAATTTTATGTCAAAAAGGTATGCTACCTTCACTAATCCCATAGTTTGGTTTTAATAAATGAGGACCAATGATAAAAAATGAGTTAACTTTAAATATTCACTTAGTTAAATGTTAATAACATAAACTGAAAAAATAAATGAAATTTTCTTTTTTGAGTTTTCACCTAATATTTGTGAGACGTCGATTCCCTAACTCACGCGGCACATTAATCACAGGCTGAAATCTCGAGCCATCGTCCGAATCGATTTTTCTCTAATTTATTCTCAAAAAATTTTTTATCGAGGTCTAAGATAGCTATTCAAAATTAATAGTACATAACTAATTCGGTATTCAGACGAGTACGACGAATGTAAATTTTGATTAAGATGATACCGTTAAAATTGAAACTTGATCCTCTTTTTATTATGATATAATTTCGCTAATCAGATATGTTAATGATAGTTGGTTATTCTCTAAAAAGAATTTGGTAACAATGTTTATGAAAACGTTATAGGGAGGTTATGTCACCGTTATAATCGGTGTTTTTAGAAAGAAAAATAAAATCATAACGATAGGGTTTCTGTCGCCAGCCGCAGTTACAAACAAAGGAAAGAGTTGGGACTTGGCAGAAAGGTCTCTGTCTTCGCCTGCCGCGCCGGTCCACCCGCCGCCGGAGGAGTGAGGAGAGCGAAGCAGAGATGTTGGATATCAACCTCTTCAGGGCAGAGAAGGGCTTTGACCCCGAGATCATCCGCGAGTCCCAGCGCCGTCGCTTCGCCTCCGTCGAGCTCGTCGACGAGATCATCCAACTCGACCTGCAATGGCGTCAACGTGCTCGCTCGTTCTCTTTTCTCTCATCATTTTTAGTGTGTTCCTTTTTGGCTTCGTTTCCAAATCTCATCGTCGCTTGATTCGATTCCGCTTGTCGATGTAGGTCAATTCGAGCTCGAAGCTCTGCGTAGAGATGCCAATCGTCTTACCAAGGAGATAAAAAATCTCAAGATCGTAAGTTTTTCTTCTACCAAAAGTGGCTTGTTGGTTGTTTTTCTTTTCATTTTTTTTTTCGCAGCTTACCAACTAGAAGAAAACTCTGTGTTTAACGTCGTCTGCGTCTGGAAAATTTTGGGTCTGTGATTTTGATTGATTGGAACAAAAAAGCTTGGATCTTTTTGCTACTTGAATCGGCTATGACCCAAGATTGTCTTCATTTTCTCCATCGTCAAACTGGAAGAGGCGTTTTCTTAAATTGTTTCACATCTAGTGGAGTGCAGCCTATAAAATTTTCCTTGGTTTTGAAATGTGAAGGCTGAGAGAACTGCAAACACAGAGGATGCGAAGAAGCAGATTGCAGAGAAAGAGGAGGAGGTTAAGAGCAGCACAGAGGAGACAAAGAAGCTGATTGCAGCGAAAGAAGCAGAAGTCCAGGAGGCGAGGTCCCAGCTGGATTCAAAACTTGATACTGTTGGGAACCTCGTCCATGACTCTGTTCCCGTTAGCAACGATGAGGTGCGTGCAAGTGTTGGAAGTGATTTATGTTGTTCTTTTTCTTTACCTGATATATTTGAATTAGGTGGTTCTGATGAACTTTTGGTGATATCGTTTTGCTCTAGGCTAATAACGCGGTGATTCGCACTTGGGGAGAGAGGCTGACTGATGGGAAATTTCGAAACCATGTGGATCTTGTAAAACTCCTCGATTTTGTTGATACTGAAAGAGGTAATGAATAAATTAATTTCTTTGGTTATTGTTCTAGTGTCTATTAACTGCAGGGTGTATGCATATGAATGTGATGTATGTGGAGTCCGAATCCTGGTCCCATATCAATTGGCCACTCAAGTTTAGGTGTAATGTGGTTGCCTATTCTAATTCTTAAGTCTCCATTCTTTTATTTGTTCAGGTTCAGATGTGGCTGGTGGAAGAGGTTACTATTTGAAGGGTGATGGCGTCCTCTTGAATCAGGCATTGATTAACTTCGGATTGTCATTTTTGAGTAGTCGGAAATACCAACCAATGCAGACGCCATTTTTTATGAGGAAAGATATAATGGGTAAATGTGCGCAGCTAGCTCAATTTGATGAGGAACTGTACAAGGTAGGTACTTGGATTTTGTTTTTTTTAAACTATTTTGATTTCTTTTTCTTGCTTTATAGACGGTGTTTTTTCTGGTAATGTCATTTGTGCCTTTGCAATAAACCCAGTTTGTGCACGATGAATGTGTTTCTTTATGGCATAAGCTATCAGATATTCTTTCTCTATTTTTTTCTTTGACGTTGTTGAAAACCTCAGATCTCATCTCTTGTCATTGTATTTTCATGCATCAAAATACTTCTGTTGCTGGCTAAAAGAGGTTTCCTTATTAGCTATTCTATTGTAACTTTACTGTTCATTATTTTGAGAAGAACTTACTAGTTTATGGGGTTAGTAATTAGGATGGCATTCTTCCGAAAGGAGTAAGTAGCTTGCTTTCAAATGTTTTAACAAGTAGATATATCATACGAAGTAGTTTGCGTCATAATTGTTTTCCAAAAGATGATACATTAAAGTCACCTATTCATTCTTAAAAAAAACTACAGTCACTTGTTGGTTAGCAACAAACAATTGTGAAGTATACATGTAAAAAGGATATTTTGGGAGTATAATTACTTGGATGGTCCTCTAAAAAATTCGATGCTTACAATGATTTTTTTTTTTTTTGAAACTGAAAAGGATGTCTACCGTTTGTAGACATCCTGTTTTATCGATGCTTACAATGAATTAACTTATGCTTTCTTAGATTGCTCAATTTGCTCATACAAGCCCTAATGTTTTTCAATCTCTAAACCAAAAAGAGTTGTGATGTCTGATGTATTGAAGTTGGTTGATGTGAATTAATTGATGTGCCGCTCTTATGAAATAAAATCTGGGATGTTTGTTTGATTTTGGTTTTTAACTTTATTAATCAATCTTCTATACTTAAAGACATGCAATATATCTCCCAAAACAAGGCATGGATGCACATGCTCAAATAGTGAGGTATAATAAGGTGGATCCTGATAATATTGAGTTATGGTCCACAATAATTGTGATTCACTTAACTTATCTGTTTTTTTTTTTTTGAGAAGGGAAAGGATGACTATTGAGATATACAGTTATCCAGATTTATGTAGTGCAAAATAGTCACATTGAATTACAACTTCAGTTGTCATGAAGTATCTTTTCTGATTTTTCAGAATTGTAAGATTATGGCTACAAGTCTGCAATAAATCTTTTTAGATTAGTCTATCTCAGTGCTTGTTTCATGCATTGCAGACATTGTAAAGATACTACATCTTTATAAATTTGGATCCTAGAATTTATAAAATGCCTTTAATTGAAGATTTGATATCTGCAGGGTTATGTATGTTAGTCCTGCATTGTGCTTCAGTAATTTATTTCATTTCTCAAATTTGTGATATTGATTTCTGACCAGGTAACAGGTGAAGGGGAAGATAAATATCTGATTGCCACGGCTGAACAGCCACTGTGTGCCTACCATCTTAACGACAGAGTATATCCTCAAGATCTTCCAATACGGTATTGGTTGTTCTCTTTTATTGTTAAAATATTGCTAATTCTCCATTTAATAGTACACATTTTTTAATATTATTATCTCCATGTCTTCTTAGATATGCTGGATATTCAACCTGCTTCCGAAAGGAGGCTGGTTCACATGGTCGAGACACTTTGGGTATTTTCAGAGTACATCAATTTGAAAAAGTAGAGCAGTTCTGCATAACTAGTCCAAATGATAATGACTCCTGGGAAATGCATGAGGAAATGCTAAAGAATTCAGAAGATTTTTACAAGGAGGTCTCACTGAGTACATTTTCCCTTCTTTTTTACATATTCCTAATGTGATAGATTTTCATGAGAATTATTGTGTGGTTGGCCATTTCAGCTGAATATTCCATATCAAGTTGTAGCTATAGTATCTGGTGCATTGAATGATGCTGCAGCAAAGAAATATGATTTGGAAGGTTGGTTTCCAGCATCAAAGGTGTACAGGGAATTGGTCTCATGTTCAAATTGCACCGACTACCAATCCAGAAAACTGGAAATTGGATTTGGCCAGAAAAAGGTAAGAAAATCTAACCTATTGGTTGTCATTTTACATACCACTGGAAAGTTGAATGCCTTTTGAGACTGCAAAACATTGCGAGTTCACCTCCAAGAGGTTGTGGTCGAAATGACATCCACCTTAACTTAAGAACCAAGAGACCTTAAGTTCATTTCTCAACAGTGAAACTATTCATACCCTTTAATTTTCATATATATATCCTTCTTTATACTTGGCTTATGGGTTCTCGTTTGTAACTGACAAGATAATTTAAAGTGTAAACTCAACGCTTGGTTCTTAACATGTATGCAGAATGACGAACAAGCCAAGCAGTTTGTCCACATGCTGAACTCCACCCTTACTGCAACTGAAAGGACCATATGCTGTATTCTCGAGAACAATCAAAAAGAAGATGGAGTTGAAATTCCTAAAGTGTTGCAACCTTTCATGGGTGGTCGTAGCTTTCTCCCTTTCAAGTCTGTTCCAGATGCCAAAGCAAAAAAACCTAAAGCTAAGGTGTGTCCAACTCCATCCATTTGGTCTGGCAAATTGCAGAGGTTGATGACTAAACTGAGGATATTTTTGTGATTGCACAGGAGAATGCTGGTCCTAAAACAGGGAACTAGTTTGAGCAATTTGGATACACCCCTTCAGAAAAAGCAATTTGGATGTGCCTTGAGGGGGACACATGCTCTTTTCTGACATTAAAAAAACCACTTTGATTTTTGTGTACAAACTGTGTGGAGATTTCCCATATTAGAAATTGTGTCATTTAAGTCATGTTACAATTCAATTTAAAGACCAAAAGTAATACCAGAGATGCTGTTTGATTTTGTCTAGTCTCATTCTCAGTAACATATTATTGAATGAAGTTACATCTGGCTTTTGAAGTGGCATCCCCACCTTTTGAATATTTCCTTTTGATTTTGTATGAGGATTATTGCTAATGTGACGTTCATTCTTCTACTTTATGCTCTTAGCATTCTTGACGTGGTCTTGCTTTGTGCCAGAACTTTAGCTGTGTGGATTATGTGTAGGGTAAATTGATCACTAAAATACATTATTACTTTATAAATTACTAATAGCATATAATAAAAATTATTTAACATAAAAAATATTAAAATATCTTTAAAAAATGTTGAATTTTATTAATATATTTTTTATATAAATAAAAAGGTAAAAATAAGAAAGTTGAGTATGGATAAAATATACAGAATTTATATTATAATTTTAAGAAATGAAATTGAAAAGATGATGTCCACCAATATTAATTTGTTAATGATATAAATATTTTTAAAATTTGGTTGAAGTTTGATCAAAAGCATCTCATCCTATTAAAAATTTAGAAAGACAACTATCATGAGTATTATCTTGATTATGAGTGAGGGGATAATTTAAATTGTTAGTGATTTTAAAAATACAGCTCTGATAAGTATTATCTTAATTATTGAGGTGATCATTTATATTAATAGTAAATTATGGATAATGGGTTGATGATTTCTGAGAAATTTAAATTGAACAATAGATAGTCTATTTATGTTATTCCACACTAAATGACTCATAAATATCTATTAGTGTTAAACTTTATTTACTTACCATTTATTATTGGAATCCAAGGGATTAATTGTGTCTGTCAACAATTAGTGGATTTATGCACTTTGTTTTTTTTATAAAATTTTTGAACTTGTATTTGAGTTGTAGAAGTATTCTCTACGATGCCATTTCCGATAGGTTTCCGATAACCAGTAGATTATTGGTTAAATCTATGTAGATAAATTATAAATCATCACTAAACAAGAGTTATATTAGAAAGCAAAAGATGGTGGAATTTGGATCCTTCATGCTTGCTCCACCACAGGCCAAGATTGATCATTCGAGGTTAATAGTTCCAACTCGTATCTCCCTTTTATCTTATCAAATTTTAATTGTCTTTCAAGTATTTAAAATATTACTCCAGACTATTTTGATTTTATTTATATCATTTTTTCACATAAAAAAAACTTCATATTTTTTTGAACGAAAATGTGCTTTTTACCACGTGGACTGACATTTTTGCTCCTCCTATACAACTTTAATCTTCAGTTTTCATCATTTTTATAACGATATTTATGTCTTGACTATTTCGTACATCTAATTTGCATTATAAGTTGACGTGTTTTGAACACGTTCAACTAAATCGATATTTCTTAAAAAAAACAAAATTGATGTTAAACTATTACATTGCTCTTCGTTTCGGTTACATACCATCACAATTTCAATTTAATGATATTTTTATATTCTGACTCTTAATTAAGTCTTAATCATCCTAGTTGCTAATACTTTAGGTTATTCATGATGCTTATTAGGATTGGCACATTTCAATATTTCTAAAATTCCAGTTTTGTTTTTTTTTTATATTGATGTATAAATGTATATAACTAAATTCACCATTTTGATATAAAAACAATGTCAAATTATGATGTCATGATGGAATGATCAACGTATTTAAATTATGATTTAGCATGGAATTTTAATGTGTATGATGATGAGTGTCTACGTGTATTTTTCTTGATTATTTTAATGTTACGAGTGAGTCACACGTCTATATATGTTAATGTTGGTAAGCACGTTTAGCATGTCATAGGATGCATATATGCAGCAAACGTTTTCTCTTCCTTATATATAATGTAGTAGACGTCTACTCATTAAATTATTTGTTATTTTGCATATATAAAACGTATATACGTTCGAACAAGTTTAAGTGGGTAAATGCTAAGCACGTAAGCATCTATAATAAGCATGTCCTATTGTACAAATATTCTACTCACTGTAATAATATGAAAAAAACCTTTTTTTTCACCATAAGATAACACCCATAAATGAAAGAAAAAAAATGAAGATATTCTATTTTTAAAAATATGAATATAAATATATCGTTCTTGTTATTGAATTAAGTTTTTAGGATTATTGGTAGAATATCTATTTTAACATTGTATCAGAATTAGAGGTACTCAGTTCAAACTTCGATGTCATTTTTATTAAAAATTAAGTTCTTCCTTTAGTTGTCCACGTGTTGAACTTTGGGTTAGATCAAATTTGTCAGCGGCCCTCACGTGAGAAGGATGTTGCTCTTTCTATTTGTTTAAACTTTTAAAATTATTGGTAGCATATCTAATTTAATATATCTATAGTAACATCATATTATCTATCTTTTTAATCGCAAGATATTAAATTTATGATGAATGTTAAAATTTTTTCTTCTAAACCTTTTTTATATTAATTATAAATTTAACATCCTAAAATTGATGATGTAAATAATATGATGTTACCTATTTAATAAAACAAAAGAATGCTAGAGCATGAGTTGGGATGTATTTTTTGGGTTACCAAATACCTAATACGATAGGTGTTGACGTTACGCACGCAAGGAGCAAAGAGACATTAATGTCTCTTTGTGCTCTTGGGTGTGAAGCGACGGGGACAAATGTCCCTTCGTGCTACAGTGCACGAAGTGACATGATGGTCACATCAATGTGACCATCCCTTCCCCTTCCACCGGTTGCCCATCCTAACACTATAAAATGGGGTAGTGATGCACTAGCCTTGGAGCACCATGAGCAGATAATAAGAATATTGGTTTTTGTTCTATTTTGTTTTAAGCACATTGAGTTGTGAATTTGTGTTCCAAGTTCACGTAACTTGGTTCTCGACGACGAGGACACGCCGACGTTCTGTTAGTATTCGTGGAAGAATTCCTTTCGGCTCCGACGATCTCCGTTTCCGCTACAAGAGGTATTCCGTAAAACCTCTAAATTAGTCGAATTATATTTGTTATAATTCCTACAATTGGTATTAGAGCGAGAATAATTTTTCCCGATTTTTTCTGATTTTTTCCGATTTTCTCGGATTTTTTCTGAATTTTTTATTGATCTGTTCAATTAAAAATTAAAAAAAAAATCAGAAAATGATAGAAAAAATAATTTTCTTATTTCATAAAATTAGAAAAATATCAAAATTATTTTCCAGAATATTTTCTATTTTTCATATCATTATTTGATAATTATGTGCTTATTATTAATTGCAAATTCGTAATTATGC